>JAIRCJ010000145.1:0-218707 GCA_020883675.1 Bruguiera gymnorhiza | reverse complement strand
TGGATACGGGATATTCTTGATTTTAAACAGCTGACACTTGAAAAAATCATACAATGATAATGTTGAAATATGATGACAAAGATATTTCCAAGATGAAAATTTAACCTGTGTTGTTCATTGACTAAGATGGACTAATATCTTTATATAGTCGGGAAGGGAGAACAATTGGGCTCATTGGTTCTTTCTTATGGAATATATAGCCTAAATTTTTTTTTTATTTTATTATTTTTTAGGGTCATAACCAATAATAATTAATGTGGGTATAAATACCCTTTTTTGGCTAAAAAAAAACCTAATCAACTAGTAGAGAGAGAAAAAGAGGGTCAAACAAAAGTGAGAAAAGGGCAGTGTTCTTTCCTCTTACATTTGGAAGGGAAATTAGTGTCCAATCAAGCTAAAACTTGGATAGTTGATAAGGACATTTGATTCTTAATTTTGAACAGTAGACATTGTTTTTTAAGCATAGTAGTCCTGTGTCTTTCAGTTTTTTATAGGTCTATATTCTAAGTGATTTTCTGCTTGCAGTTTTGATTTTTCCCCTTTTTTGATTTGAAGGGGTTTTCCACATAAAAATTGGTGTGTTCTCTTGTGTGATTTATTTGTTTCATATTTATTATTCAATCATCTCCTCACAAGTTCAAACAAGCAGGAGAAGTTTCCTAGGCTATTTATACTACACTACCCCCTTATCCCATCTTTACCATTAATTGGTATCAGAGCCCAACTTTAAATCAAGTTAGATCCATTAATTCTTCAATTTGATGCCTTGTGATTTATTTATTTCTATTAGTTTGTCTATTAAGTGCATTACCATTCAAATACACTAATTTTGTTCATTTGCAATCCTTCTTACTTTGCTTATTTATTAAGATCATAATTATCAAAATGTACATTTTCTATTCCACCTGTTATCTCTAAATATTCTATTGTTATTTTGGTTGATCAAAAGAAAAAAAAAAGGCATCAATTTAAGTTATTAATAAAAGTTAATAGTTTACTCATATTGGCCACAATAATACTATAGTTTTCTTACTTAACTCCAACTTTGTCATCTATTTTCTTGTTATGTCATTCAAGTTTGTCCTCTAAGTTTAACGTTACATCTTGTTTTATATCAATCTAGTTCATTAAATTCATTTGCCTTGATGTCCTATTTCATTTTTTTAACTCCTTGTTCTCCAATTAGTTCAATTATACCCTATTAACCTTTTTTTGTTCTAAAGTAATCCTTTTAATTTAACTTGTTTAGTTCTTTAAAGGAGCTAAAAGGGGAAATTTGAGTGTAAAAGGCAAGAGTGCGAGTTCATCTTAAGAAAAAGCCATAAAACATGTAAGTATGAAGGAGTGTAACACCTTTTCTTTAAGTGAAACAGGGAGTGTTCTGTGAGATATCTTAATCATTTTGTGTAGAAGTAATACTATGATTTCTATAAACAAAGGTGTAGACTAGAAGGGAGTTAATGGTATGTCCTTTTATGATCAAAGTTATACAATAACAATTTGAGTGCATGAATACCAAATTTGATGATATAAAGAGAGAATGTAGGAGCAAGTTAATACAATAGCAAAGTTACAAAAAAGGAATAAGGACTATGAGGTTTTTATACAAAAAAGCAATTGAGATGAGCCTATGGTCATAAAGATGATGTAAAAGATGATGAATTTGATGAAACTATTGTGGTTAAAATTGCTAACAATAAAAAGAATCAGAAAATTTTGGGAGGCAAGGCACCTATGACCAAGATTTGGTAGTATTAAAATGACAATTCCTTTGTTCTAAGGTAAGATGATCTTAATGCATACCTAGAATAGGAGATGAAGGTTAAGTTGATTTTTCACTACCATAACTATTCTGAGGAAAAAGGTAAACTTTCTACCATGAATTTACTGATGATTATGCAATTATTTGGTAGGATAAACTTATTTTGACTAGGAGAAGGAATCGTAAGAGGCCTATTGATACATGAGAGAGATGAAGGTTATAATAAAGTAGAGACTTGTCCCTAATCACTATTATAAGAATTTTACCAAGGCTGCAAGAGCTCACTCAAGCACCAAAAGTATGAAGGACTACCACAAAGAGATAGAGATTGTCATGATTAGGGAAAATGTAAAGAAAATAGAAAGGCAACCATGGCTTGATTTTTGCAAAGGCTAATAAGACATGGTGTATATAATAATGAAAGTTGAGAGATAACTTAAACAAAAGGTTCCAAAGGTTTTAGGCAAAATTCAAGTTCTACTTTATCTTGGAAGTCAAATTGGAGTAAAAAGGCTAGGAAGGCTAATTAACAAGTCAAAGCTAAGCTATCCAAGACCAAAATGTAGGTTATAGTGAGAAGGCAAATAATTTGATACCTAACTAAATAAAAATAGAGATATTAAAATGTTTTAAGTGTTTGGGAAATGGTCACATTGCAATCTCAGTGTCCAAACAAGCGTGCAATGGTATTAAGAGGTAATGGTGATGTTGAGATTGCAAGTGAGTTAAATGATGATCTATGCCATCATGGGAGGGTAATGGTGATGGAGAGGACTATCCAATTGATGGAGTAGCTCTTCATCAATAAGGTGAGCATTGAATGTGCAAGTGAAAGAAGAGAATGAGGTGCAATGAGATAACATCTTTCATATGAGGTGTCTTATCAAGATAAGGTATATAGTATAATTATTAATGTTGGGAGTTACAATAATATAACTAGTACCAATTATGGTTAAAAACCTGAAATTTACCTACTATGAAACATCCTGGGTTATATAAGTTTTTAAATGGCTGAATAAGAGTGGTGAAGTTAGGATAAATAAGCAAGTTGCTCATGTCATTTTCTATTGAAAGGTACTATGATGAAGTTTTATGTGATGTTGTTCTTATGCATGAGGGTTATATTTTATTAGGAAGTCATGGTGGTTTGAACCAACTAGTTATGCATGATGGCTTCAAGAACCAATATTCCTTTGTAATAAATGAAAAACCCATTATTCTTATACCATTATCTCTTCAACAAGCTTATAAGGATCAATTAAGGATTAAAAATGAGAGTGAACAAAAAAGAGAGATTGAAAAGAAAGGGACAATTGAAATAGAAAAGAGAGGAGAAAAAGTGAGAACACAAGAGAGAGAAGAGGAAGAAAGTTTCTATGCAAAAGAAAGTGATGTTTAAAAGAGCATTTTTGCCAAAACAACTTATAATTGTACTTTTGTACGAAAAATGATTAATTTAACACTAACAAGTTTGATTTATCTTTACCTAATATTGTTATTTTTTTTTTGTAGAAATTTGAAGATGCATTCCTCGAAGATGTTCCAAGTGAATTCCCACCTAAGAGAGGAATTGAGCATCAAATTGATTTTATCCTTAATGTATCCATTTCAAATAAGCTAGCATATAAAAAGTAATCCTAAGGAGACAAAAGAGTTTTAAAGGCAAGTTAAGGAACTTATGTTGAAATGAATATGTGAGAGAGAGCATGAGTTCTTGTACAGTTCTTATTTTACTTGTACCCAAGAAGGATGAGACTTGGAGCGGTATATGTTGATTGTCGAGTGGTCAAGAAAATCACTAATAAAGTATTATGACCCTTATAGTTATTTCATACTAATCATACCATATTATGAAATGAGTTTTTAATAAAATATTATTCAAGAATAGGCTACCATGATTAATTAGGAAATTTTTAACATTTTCTCTTCCGGACTAATTAAAATTTATTAGATTAATTGCTATATGCAAATAGAATACAACAATCTCTTGTAATCTTGTTATAATGTCATAGATAAATTGTTCAATGTGAGTTATAATGGTTTATATCTTATTTATTCAAAATACTCTCTTTTATATACTATAATACTTACAATCTACCATAGAAGTCTTCATTATATATATTATATATATATATAATTTCAATATAGTCTATAATAATATCTCATAGAGATAAATTAGTACTTTATAGATACTTTTTGTTTCTAAACCTTTTTTTAATGATAAAATACTTTAATACTCACCAATTTAGTATCTTTTATGTATCATTCTCATATAAGAATACTACTGTGAAATTATCATATAAATTTTTAGCAGTTTGATAATGACATTAACAACCTTAAGTGTTAAACTAAAATTTTACAGTTATAATGTATAAATTAAAAATTTTAAATAATGTCATAAAACTCTGTTTTAAAATGGATGAAATAATAATAGACAATTTTCTATTATTCCATAATCCTACTCCTTCTCTTAATAGAAATAGATAATTTAAAGTAAATTTCTACTATCAATACATCTAGTAAAATCTAAATTTGAATATCCAATCACATTTAAGTGGTTAAATTTCTTATATATAAACATGTAATTCTCTATTCTTTTAAGTACCTTAATACTTTCTTTGCAACTTTCTAATGATCTATTATATGATTACTTTTACATCTGCTTAACATTTCAATCTTAAAACTAATATGCAATTTAATACAAGTTAGCAAATACATTAAATTATAAATAATAGACGTATATGAAATCAAATCTATTTCCTTACATTTGACATTATTCTTAAAACATTGCATAAAACTAAATTTATCACCTTTTTGTATGAGAATAACCATAGGTATACACTTATATTAAATTTCTTTATAATTTTTTTTAAAATAGTTATTATGAGACAATTCTCATTCATTGTGATTTTATAGAATAGTTCTACTTTATAACATAGAATATCTCTCTCATATTTTCATTATAAATTTTTTAAAGAAACTCTTTAATCTCACACAATATACTTAAAATATTAGTAGTAAACAATATATAAGATTAGAAAATAAATTTACTCTCATTGATCTTTTGGCACATAGCATTGATCAACGGTGTTCTTTCTTGAATAAAAAGATAACATTATATCTTTGAACTTAATATATCATTGTAAGTAAACTTATTTCAATCCATATTTATCCTTTAGTCTACACATTATTCAATCCTTATTTTAAAGGAAAAACCTCAAGTTCATCCATAAGCAAACTCCTTTTTCAAGGATTTCTATAAAAAAGACAATTTTCATTAGTTATTTATTGTAACTTTTAAGTGAATATGAAACCCACCAATATTAATAAGTTATTCTTAATGAATATTTTTGTATGACATGTGGAAAACAAAATTAAATCAAATCTTAACTTTTTACAAATAAACTATATGATTATTCAAAATAGTTGTTTTTCTTTCTCTTTGAGAATTCTTAATACTATCTCTTTTAGTTAGTTTATATTAGTCAGTTGTGAGTTAAATTCTTCAAAAAATATCTCTTCATCCAAATGTTCTTTAATTTTCTAGAATAACATTGGTGTCGTAATGGACGAAGGAACTATATGGATAAAGAAATATTTACTTTAATTTTTTAAGTTACATTTTGATGTTCATTAGTCCCACTAACTTCATCATTTTGAATGAATCATACATTACTAGTTTCTATAATTCTTAGAATACAATTATATACCTTTTAAACTTCTTTGAACAACTAATAAAATAATCACTAATTGTTCAAGAGTATAATTTCTTTTTATGTGAGTTCTTATTTTTGTTGAGTAACTTCAAACATTCAAATGCCTTAAATTAGATTTCCTTTACATATATAGTTCAATAAGAGTACTTGAGTTGCCTTACTAATAATCTTATGTAACAATTAATGCATACATCCATAAAATTAAGTATATAGAAGTTCTCATATACTTTTGACCATATTTATTAGTATTTGATTTTATCTTTATGTCACACATTTTATTTAGATATATTTGATATAATTTACCGTACACATATTCTTGTTGTTCCCACAGCCTTGTATGGGTTGTAATTGTTGTCAACTAGGGTTAAGTGTGCAAGAGAGTAAAGTCATATGGAAGGGCAGTAAAGTCACATGGAAGGGCAAGAAAGTAAATCTGCCGCGTAAGGGCAAGAACGTAAATCCGCCATGTAAGCCCTATTAGGGTTTTATGGAAGAGAGTATATAAAGGCCTTGGAAGACAAAACTAGGGCAGAGGGCCAACACAATTGAATAAACAGCAACCCTACAGCAACCGGCCAAAAGGAAGAGAGAGCAGAACGGCAAGAGATCAGAAACAACACCACCAGGAGAGCAAACCAGAAACGTCACCACCGGGAGAGCAAACCAGAACGTGCAACCTCCTGCAAGCAAACCAGAAACACGTCCTGCAAGCAAACCAGAAACACATCCTGCAAGCAAACCAGAAACGCCTCCTGCAAGCAAACCAGAAACACATCCTGCAACCAAACCAGAAACGCACAACCAGCAAGAGGAGAAATAAGAAACAGACCACCTGGAAGAGAAGACAGCAGACCTGGTATCCGTGAGACCACCCAGAAGAGAAGACAGCAGACCGAGAAGAGAAGGCAGGCCGAGAGACGTGAACCAGAAAAACCAGTAGTGTGAGGCAGGCCAAGAGACATGAAATAGCAGACCAGGAGTGTGAGACCAGAACGTGCAACGGCGTGACTGATCAGAAGCGTGGGGCAGGCTGTGAGACATGAAACGGCAGACCAGAAGCTTGAGTGCAAGCTGTGAAACCGTGAGACGGTGAAAGCAGGAGCTGTGTGAGACAACCTAGAGAAGGAATTTGGCGAAGCATCAGAAAGAACTCAACGTATTTCTAGATTTCTTCAAGAGAGGTTAGAGAGCGTTGCGGTGAACTTCTAAGCGGCAGTGGAGCAGCCTTTCAATTCAACAGAGGCAAGACAAGCTAGAAGAAGAGTAGACACAGTAAGTGACACTCTTTGTATTGTACTTGCTTAGTAATTGCAATAGTGAAAGGAGCAGAAGATTAAGACATCCATTGTAACTATAATTCTCAAGTATAGTGGATAGTCTCGGTAAGGGAGAGTCCCTACCACCGTGGATGTACGTCACGTTGACGGAACCACGTAAATCTCGTGTGTCCTTATTTTGCTTTACATTCTGTGTTTTGAATTAAGTTGTGAACGCAGCTAAAGTATCAGCCAACCCATAACCTAACGAAGACCTAAACAAGAACATCCAAATTGTCTATTAGGCAAGGTGTCTGAAAGGTGACTTTGGGGACTATTGTGATTAGTAGGTAGCAATAGATCTACCTTAGTCGAATCTGAGAAAGAGTTCGCTTTTAAGAAGAGATTGAAGTTGTTCACTTTCCTGCGAATTGTGAATTGTGGTGATACTGATTCACCCCCCCTCTCAGTATCACAAACTAGTAGATCCTAGGGTGAAGTTGGGAACTTCAATTGGTATCAGAGCACAGGTTCACCAGGATAAAGCTTAACAGCTTGGTGTACTAGTTTGAAGAGCTCCAGAAGTTTTAACTTGTTTAGCATACTGAGAAATGGACGCCGGTACCAACACCAGCACTACTTACAGCAAGAAGGTTCCAATCTTCAACGGAACCAACTACCATATGTGGAGAGCGAGAATGCAGGTGGTATTTGCAACCATGGGCATGAACGTGGTGAAATCTGTACAGGAGGGTTTTGAGCCTCCAGAAGAAGGTAAAGATCCAACCCCAGAGGAATTAAGACAGTTTGAGATAAATGGGAAGGCCTCAAATGTCATCATTTCAGCATTGACAGATGCTGAATATGCTAAAGTTATGGACTGCAAATCTGCCAAGGAGATATGGGACAGATTGCAGAAAGTCTATGAAGGTGATGGCAGAATGAAGGAGGCCAAGCTTCAAGTTTTCAAGGAGAGATATGAATCTCTCAGAATGCAGAAAAATGAGACAGTCCAAGAGTTCTTCACCAGGGTTATTGATGCTGTAAACGATCTTAGAAGTCATGGGAAGAACAAGAAGGACTCATCTATTGTGAAGAAAATTCTGAGAATTCTGCCTGAGAGGTTTGCCTCAAAGGTGGCAGCCATAGAGGAGAGTAGAGATCTCAATTCCATGTCTCTGCATGATCTCCAATGCAATCTCATTGCATATGAGATGAGAATAAAGTCAACTAAGAGCTCCTCAACGTCAAAGGTATCAAAGGAGGCAGCTTTCAAAGCTATGAAACACTTGAAGATAAAAGAAGAGGAAGAATCATCCAGCGAGAATGATGATGATGATGAGGAAGAAAGTGAAGGTGAAGTGTTGGCATACTTCACAAGGAAATTCAAAAGGGGGTCTAAGAAGGGAAAAGGATAGTTGTCCTTGAGATGTTATCGTTGTGGACAGACTGGACACTTTGCTTCTCAGTGCAAAGTGAAACTTGATGATGAAGATGAGGATGGTGATGATGAGCAGAATTCAAAATGGAGAAGACCATCATTCAAGTCAAGGAAGTCCAGCAAGAAGACTGCTAGCCCACAGAAGAAGAAGAGAGGCTCATTCAAGAGTTATGTGAGCCAGACAAAAGAAGCCGATGAGGAGGAAGATGTAGACTCATCAGATGAGCATGCCTTTATGGCATCAACTCAAGGTGGTAGTTCAACCTCTGAAGAGGAAGAGGAGGTTGATGAAGAAGAACCAGATTTTGAAGCTGAGTTGGAAGCAGCTTCAAAGGAGATAATCAGAAGGGGCAGAACCATAAGAAGGTTAGAGGCCCACATAAAACAAGTTGAAGCAAAGTCTGAGGAAGCTGAAAGTCAAAAGGATGAAATAAGGGCTGAACATATTGACTTGAAGAGAAGATTTGAAGAACATATCAAAATATGTGAAGACCTTACTATGGAGCTTGGCTCAAGGACTTCAACAATTGAAGAAATGGAGATAGAGTTGCTGAGACTTCAGCAACAACTCAAAAGGAGTGAAGAGAACGTGCAGAAGCTTGAAATGATAGGAGAAACAAGTTCTGCAAGAGAAAAGAAGAATGAAGAGAAAGTGCAGCAATCTGAGGCTGCATTGCCTAAAGATAATAAGAATGTGCCACAAAAGTTGAAAGAGAAGGTTGTGACTCAGGAGAAGATAGCTGAGAATAAAGAGGATTTGAAGAAGCAACCTAGGGTGGCAAACAAAAATGAAGAAAAGAAGATCAGCCAGCAAAGGGCTATGGCTGAACAGAAGAAGGAGAAAAAGGTAGCTAAAATGAAAGCCACACAAGCAAAGAAGCCAGCCACGTTGCCTACACAGCAAGTAATGAACAAAAGAAAACAAGCTGTGATTAGACCCAAGAAGAGATAGTTTCAAGGTCACTGTCTTTATTGTGGAGTTTGGGGTCATAAGGCAAGTAACTGCTGGTGGAGAAGGCCAGTATATGTCTCCAACTTGAGAAGATATGATGCTGTATACAGGGGGAGACAATACAAAATTCAGAGGAGAACACCTGTCGTGAGTTCTTGCACATACTGTAAAAAGCAAGGACACACTGACAAGGATTGTTGGTGGAAGCCCAAACCAGTGGTTTCAAAGAACAAGTTTGCTATATTGGGAGACTTGGAACAGTGTGAAAGGTGTGGGCAGGATGACCATAATGCCAAGAGATGCATGACACTTCTCCCTGAGCAAGAGAAGGCACTCAATGGCATAGTGAAAACAAGCGGTGTAGTCAAAGCTGAGAAAAAGGAGAAAGCTATCTTCCAGCCAATTCAAAAGAAGGAATATAAAGCTAAAAGGGAGGTGGCTAATATAGCTGAAATTGCACTCAAAGCTGACTACAAGGATAAGCAGTGGATCCTTGACAGTGGATGCACTTCACACATGACGGGAGACAAGAGTAAATTGTCAAAGCTAAACAAGTCAAGAGAAGGCAGAGTCAAGTTTGGCAATGATGATTCACTCAACATCAGTGGTCAAGGGTCAGTAAATATTGGAAAAGGAAAGCTGAAAGATGTTCTGCATGTTGAAGGACTCAGATATAATCTAGCATCTGTCAGCCAACTATGCAATGAAGACCATAAAGTGATATTCACAAAAACAGGTTGCCAAGTAAAGAGTAAAGAAGGTAATACTGTTGCAGCTGGGAAAAGAACAGCTGGAAATTTATATGTAATTGATGAGGACAAGACAAACAGCTGTTTACTTACAAAAGAAGAAGAAAATCAACTCTGGCATCGGAGGCTGGGACACTTAACACAGAAGAACATGAGGAAGCTGACCACTACTCATGCAATCAGAGACATTCCAGACCTTAAGAGAGAGACGGAGTATGTTTGCTCAGCATGCTCTAAAGGAAAACAGGTCAGAAAGCAGTATAAGACCAAAGAGGTCAGTTCTAAAGCAGTGCTTGACATTGTGCATACTGATTTGTGTGGGCCGATGAGAACAAAAGGGTTGAATGGTGAGAGGTACTTCATCTTGTTTGTTGATGATTATTCTAGAAGGACCTGCATCATGCACCTCACACATAAGTCAGAAGTTTTGAAATGCTTCAAGAGATACAGAAGATTGGCTGAAAATGAGAGTGGAAAGAAGATCAAAGTATTGAGGTCAGATCAAGGCACTGAATTCACAAATGGAGCTTTTGAAGATTACCTTGAGAAGCATGGAATTCACCATCAGATGGCAGCAGCAAGAACTCCTCAACAGAACGGGGTGGTAGAGAGGAAAAATAGAGCTGTGGTTGAAATGGCAAGAACTCTACTGCTGGAATCCAAGCTTCACACAAGATTTTGGACAGAAGCAACATTTACAGCCGTGCACCTATTGAACAGAGTTTCACTAAGGCCCAATACTGATAAGACTCCATATGAGCTATGGAGTGGGAAGAAGACAACAGCCAAGTATCTTAGAATCTTTGGCAGCCCATGTTTTGTGAAGAACAAGGAGCAAAACTTGGGAAAATTCCATGCTAGGTCAGATGAAGGCATCTTTGTGGGATACTCAGCAAAGACAAAAGGTTATAGAGTTTTTCTACATAAACTGGGAAAAGTGGTCACTTCCAGTGATGTGAGAATAGATGAAAACTGGAAAACAACGCATAATGGAGAAGCTGAGGATAGTGAAGAAGATGACTTCAAGATAGATGAAGAATCTGACCAACATGAAGAAGTGGGAAAAGAAGTAAGTTCAGACTCAGAGAAGAGTGAGTCTGAAGATGAAGAAGGAGATTCTCTTGCAACTAAGACTGTGCAAGAAAGAAAGACAAAGAAGACATGGACCAGTGCTCATCAAGGAAATCAGATAATAGGTGACCCATCAGCAGGAGTTACAACAAGAAGAAGAATTGTGGGAGCTACTGCTTTACTCTCACAAGTTGAACCTAAATCTGTTGAAGAGGCTGCACAAGACAAAGCCTGGATCAAAGCTATCAATGAGGAGCTAGATCAAATCGAGAAGAATGAAACATGGGAGCTAGTTCCAAGACCCACTAACAAGAATGTCATAGGAACAAAATGGGTGTTTAAAAATAAACACAATGAGGATGGCAAGGTGGTGAGGAACAAGGCTAGGCTGGTTTGCAAAGGCTACACTCAAAGAGAAGGAGTAGATGTTGATGAAACTTTTGCACCAGTAGCAAGGTTGGAAACTATCAGAATGTTCTTAGCTTTGGCAGCACATAAGAGGTATAAAGTTTACCAGATGGATGCGAAATCAGCCTTTTTGAATGGGCTCCTAAAAGAAGAAGTGTATATTGAACAACCCGATGGAGTACAAATCAGTGAGGATGAGACACATGTGTGCAAGCTGAAGAAAGCCTTGTATGGCCTTAAACAAGCCCCAAGAGCATGGTATAGCAGGCTGGACGCGTATTTGAGAAGGTTGAACTTCAAAAGAGGAACAGTTGATAATAACCTATATGTGTTCAACTCAGAGAAAGGCCAACTGATAACCATAGTATATGTAGATGACATCATCTTTGGAGGGGATCACTCTGCGCTATGCCAAGAATTTTCACAGAAGATGAGTGAGGAATTTGAGATGTCATTGATTGGAGAAATGACTTACTTTCTTGGATTACAAATAAAACAATGTGAAGAAGGTATTTTTATTTCTCAGACAAAATATGCCAAAGAGATGCTGAAAAAGTTTGGCATGGAGGATAGCAGACCTGTCAGTACCCCTATGACAGTGGGCTGCAAGTTAACAAAAGATCAGGAAGGAAGGAGTACAAGCCCTACAGAATACAGGAAGATGATAGGGAGCCTTCTGTACCTTACAGCATCAAGGCCTGATCTCATGCAAGCTGTGTGCATCGCCAGCAGATTCCAAGCTGATCCTAAGGAATCTCATGTATTGGCAGTGAAAAGAATCCTAAGATACCTCAAGGGGACACTGGAAATGGGCTTGTGGTATCCTGCCATGGATTCTGTAAAACTACGAGCATACACTGATGCAGACTGGGCAGGAAGCACAGATGATAGAAAATCAACCAGTGGCTGCAGCTTCTACTTGGGTTCAAAGTGTGTTGCATGGCTAAGTAGAAAGCAAAACAGTGTTGCTTTGAGCACAGCGGAGGCTGAGTATATGGCTGCTTGTGCAGCATGTACTCAGGTGATATGGATGCAAAGACAATTGGCCGATTTGGGTGTTGAAGTGAAGTTACCAGTGAGTGTACTTTGTGATAATCAAAGTGCAATTGATCTTAGCAAGAATCCAGTTCAACATTCAAGGAGCAAGCATATTGACATCCGGTATCACTTTATCAAGGATCAAGTGGAAGAGGGCACAATTCAGTTGGAGTATGTCGGTACTAAAGATCAAATCTCAGATATTCTAACTAAACCTTTGTCCACAGAGCTGTTTGAAAAGCACAGAATGAGTCTGTCTGTGCAAATGCCTCCTCAAGCCTGAAGTTCAGGTGAATCCTCCATCTCTACTTTGCAAGTTTTTCAAATTTGTAATTGGTTGGCAAAGGGGGAGAGAAGCAACAGTGCAGGGGGAGTTGTTAAGGAAGGGGGAGTGCATATTTAGGGGGAGTTGTAATCCATCTGCTTCTGGATTGTTACTCCAAGAAGATTATGAAAGACTGCTACATAATGGCTTTTGTTATGAATGTTGCCAACAATTACAAAGGGGGAGATTGTTGTTCCCACAGCCTTGTATGGGTTGTAATTGTTGTCAACTAGGGTTAAGTGTGCAAGAGAGTAAAGTCATATGGAAGGGCAGTAAAGTCACATGGAAGGGCAAGAAAGTAAATCTGCCGCGTAAGGGCAAGAACGTAAATCCACCATGTAAGCCCTATTAGGGTTTTATGGAAGAGAGTATATAAAGGCCTTGGAAGACAAAACTAGGGCAGAGGGCCAACACAATTGAATAAACAGCAACCCTACAGCAACCGGCCAAAAGGAAGAGAGAGCAGAACGGCAAGAGATCAGAAACAACATCACCAGGAGAGCAAACCAGAAACGTCACCACCGGGAGAGCAAACCAGAACGTGCAACCTCCTGCAAGCAAACCAGAAACACGTCCTGCAAGCAAACCAGAAACACGTCCTGCAAGCAAACCAGAAACACATCCTGCAGGCAAACCAGAAACGCCTCCTGCAAGCAAACCAGAAACACATCCTGCAACCAAACCAGAAACGCACAACCAGCAAGAGGAGAAATAAGAAACAGACCACCCGGAAGAGAAGACAGCAGACCTGGTATCCGTGAGACCACCCAGAAGAGAAGACAGCAGACTAGAAGCGTGAGGCAGGCCGAGAGACGTGAACCAGAAAAACCAGTAGTGTGAGGCAGGCCAAGAGACATGAATAGCAGACCAGGAGTGTGAGACCAGAACGTGCAACGGCGTGACTGATCAGAAGCGTGGGGCAGGCTGTGAGACGTGAAACGGCAGACCAGAAGCTTGAGTGCAAGCTGTGAAACCGTGAGACGGTGAAAGCAGGAGCCGTGTGAGACAACCTAGAGAAGGAATTTGGCGAAGCATCAGAAAGAACTCAACGTATTTCTAGATTTCTTTAAGAGAGGTTAGAGAGCGTTGCGGTGAACTTCTAAGCGGCAGTGGAGCAGCCTTTCAATTCAACAGAGGCAAGACAAGCTAGAAGAAGAGTAGACACAGTAAGTGACACTCTTTGTATTGTACTTGCTTAGTAATTGCAATAGTGAAAGGAGCAGAAGATTAAGACATCCATTGTAACTATAATTCTCAAGTATAGTGGATAGTCTCGGTAAGGGAGAGTCCCTACCACCATGGATGTACGTCACGTTGACGGAACCACGTAAATCTCGTGTGTCCTTATTTTGCTTTACATTCTGTGTTTTGAATTAAGTTGTGAACGCAGCTAAAGTATCAGCCAACCCATAACCTAACGAAGACCTAAACAAGAACATCCAAATTGTCTATTAGGCAAGGTGTCTGAAAGGTGACTTTGGGGACTATTGTGATTAGTAGGTAGCAATAGATCTACCTTAGTCGAATCTGAGAAAGAGTTCGCTTTTAAGAAGAGATTGAAGTTGTTCACTTTCTTGCGAATTGTGAATTGTGGTGATACTGATTCACCCCCCCTCTCAGTATCACAAACTAGTAGATCCTAGGGTGAAGTTGGGAACTTCATGTCTTGACTTTTGAAGAATTTCACAAATAGAGTTGGACACTATCCTAAATCATTATATTTTCTATAATATTCAACACTACTATAAAATCTTATAATTTTTACCTTTTGTCTAATTATTTTTAATCTTTTTTATATATATCTCAAGGCTATTTAATAATTGAGATTTTTATGAAATAAATAGATATAACCATAACATGAAATATCTATAAAAATGATGAAATACAATTTTTCATTAAGAGTTAGAGTGTCCAAAGGTCCATAAATATTGATCTATATAATTTTAAAAAATTAAGGGCTTTTTGTAGTTTCTTTCATAATATATTTGGCTATTTGGCTTACTTACATTTAATGTAATTCATACTTAATTTAAGATTTGAAAGAATCTCATTATTAACCAATATTATTAGTATTTTTTTAGTCATATGACCCAAACATTTATACTACAATTAAACAATTTCAATCATCATGTTACATTTAATTTTAATATTATAATGTATAGTAAGAAAAAATTCTTTTAAATTTTATTATATTCCAATTGATATAAAATATTAATAAGAATACATTAAGAAAAATATTCATATTTTTATATCAACTGAAATAATTAGATCATAATAAATCATTATATCATTATGGATATATGAATAGTAATACTGTAATCAAGCTATTAAGTATTATGAGAAATTTTAATTAAATTTAATTTAAAACATATTATAGTATTTAATTTTTCATTGTTTTTTTCAAATCAAACTTTATATTTCAAGTAATTTTTATGATAATATCTAACCTTTTTTTTTTTTGTTTATAGTAGTAAAGGTTATAACTCTTTATTTCTTTTTTTGAGCTTAAAAATATAAATAGGCTTTTTCATTTTTTAATTAGTTGACTTCCATTTTCATTTCTTTCCTAACTTTCTTGGCCTTAAGATTAATAACATAATTTACTTTTTTTTGTCTTATTTCTTTTTAAACAAGCATATTAATTAATTCATTAACATTCAACTTTTCTTTTATATTATTGTAATGAATTTGAAATAACTCTTAATTAGAAGATAGTAAGGTTAAAATGAATTGCACCAAAAAAGAGTTATCTATCATTAAGCTTAAGGTCTTAAATTTTGCTATGACATTAATCATCTCAATAATGTGTTTTTGCATAATTCATGACCTAATAAATTTTATGATCATAAGTTCTTTTATAAAAGTATCAATGGATGACATGTCCTTAAAACAAAATTATCTTTTCACAGACTACAAATATTCTTTTGTACTTTTTATTTGTGAAATAGTTTTTTTAATGCTATTAACAATAATCAATTTTATGACATAAGGCTTAATCTATTATTTTGTTCATTTATGATGTTACTTCTTTTTTTCATTATTTAAATCTATAATAGTAGTAAATTTATTCATTAATAATACAAGTCCAGTTTCATAACATATAAGTAAAAATTAAAATGTTCATATCATTTTGAAAAGTTTAATTCAATGAACAAAACTGATGAAACATCCAAGTAAATTATAAATACAGTTAAATATTCATTAATAACAAATATCATAACATTTAGGTCTATAAGTTTGTCAAACATATGCTTTTGAAAAAATGCACACAAACTATACGCATTTGGACAAGACATACAATTATGCAACATAACCCATAAATTACTGTAATATATATATATATATATATATCCATATAAGAGCCCAACAATCAATCATAACTTAACATATGCATAAGGTCAAAGAATGATCATTAACTAGCTATATATGTTCTTTATCATACTCAAAAAACATTTAATTTCAAAATACATACTCTAATACCAATTGTCCGATTTTTTAAATAAATTTATCATTATAAATGTTAAACTTTTATATCTTAAAACTAAATATTTTTTGTAAATAATACTATAAATAACATACTTGAGTTTGTAAAAGTTGAAACCATTGATGCATCTTGAGAGTTCATTTTAATCTAACAATCAATTGTTTTCTCCTAAACTTTGATACTTTGATGTAATCACAAGCCTTTAACTAAAGTTTTCATGTATGATAGTAAGAGAGAGGATTAATTATATATATACAAAATTTCATAGTTTAAATTAGGCATATTTATTAATATTTGAATCACATTTAAAATTATTACCATTAATAACACAATAATGTACAACACTATTTTATTTTAATTGAGTCATATTATAAGTGAATTATTAATAAGAATATTATTCGATAATATTTTAATATGGCTAATTGAGAAATTCTAAAACTCCTTGATGCATGAATACGCATCTTATGAACCAACTTTGATATGTATATGTATATCATTTATGACATTGTTGGACCAAAAATGAAGCCTAAATTGAAAATGGAAGAATTACTTCAAGTCATGTATGAAATGCCACTCTCATTAAGGCCAAATTTTGCCTTCATAATGGTGTAATAAGGTTACCATAAATTTTCTTATAAAATAACATGAAATACACTTAATTGCATTTTGCACTGCTAAAATTAAGTTCTTAAGAAAATTAGATTGTATCCAAAATTATTATACTAGGAAATAACATTTTCCTATATATCTTGTCTCCTTTTGATCAAAGGAGAACCACTATATATATAGTAGTCCAAGAGTTATTTAGTTAAAAAAGATGTCTCTTAATATTAATAGACATATCTCTTTAATGTGTCTTTTTATAAAATAATATCTTTTATAACTACCACATAAATTAAGAGGTGTGTCTAATTTTTATTTTGAAAATATTTTAACAATCTCTCATTACTTTCAAAATATTGAAAATATAATGAAATTTGCACAATTTTGAAAACCAAATGTATAAGCGAAGATGTTTTATAAATTGAACCTTTATATAATGAAAAACGCATTATAAGAAGTTTAAATAATATAATAAACAAATTTGAAACCAACTATTCCTATTGACAAATAGTAGAACCAATTCGCGTAAATAACTATATAATATTATACTTTTTTTTTAATTAATTAATACATTAAAAATTATTATGTCAATAAGAATGTTTTAAAGTCAAACCTTTTAGTTTATTGGAATGACTTAAACATTTCACATTTATAAAAGCAAACTAGGACTCTTACTATAAAATACAATTTCAAGTTTGTTAAAAATTTTTAAAAACTCATCCACCCAATTTATCGACAGGAACCCAACACTATATAACCCTAAGATGAAAATAATTTGCATAGTACTTTAATCATACTAATTATATATTTTGACTCATTGAACTCAAGATTTAATATCATATTAAATGACATTTGGACCCTTCACTTAAAAGAATTATAACTTTTGGACCCTTCTTTTAACTTATTTTTGTGACAACTAAAAGTCACGTGAATAATATTTCTAGTTATAAAAACAATTAGTCTTATCTTTCACTAGAGTTCAAGACCCACATTGGCGTCTTTTTCAAACCCTATAAAAAGTCATGTATAATATAATCAAAAAGACAGCTAGAAACATTCATTTACCCGATTAGCTTGGAGACTTCAAGCTGCTCGTTCAAGTCTCACAAGACATTTTTTGTTTTGTTACATTTTCTAAAAGAAATGGTTATATTTGACCGTTGTTTGTCAATTAATTGTGGAAGGTAGTTAGTCTGTTGATTCCTTGGCCTTCCTATACGGCTCCATACATTTCGTCTCATTTGAGATCAAATCCCACCAGCCATGTTTGATAAATCAAAAGAGACCTATGACATGATTGCAGTTAAATATCTAATGGAGTGCCTTAGTTCAATGGTTACATTGTGGCCCTTTAGAATTTGCACAAGGATTTTTTTGACCATTCACGAGACATCAATATTGTTCTTCGGACTATCCATTCATCAATGACCAAAACATAATTTTCCTTTAATGACTAGAAGTCACGTACGCATACATAAATATGTGTACACATACGGACATTTGTATACACACACAGGCACACACAATTGCCATGCAAACTGTATTGATATATACAGACCAGTATGTACAAACGGTATATTATTTGTACCATAACTTCCTGCCACTGTAACAATGCTTCTTTTCTCTTGAAAAATCATTGTTTCGCAGGGTACACGTGGGTTATGTCCTTGTTTTTTTTTCTTAGACCAATCTGACTCAAAGACAATTTAACATCACCAGACCAAACTAATGCACATGCATGCATAACTAACTTGATATAAAACAAACAATAATTATTCAAACAATGAAACGATTCATGTCATAACCACCATAGTCCGAAGGAAACTAAGGTTTTGCCAACTTTCCCCTTTCATGTGTTCAAAGTCGACACCCAACCATCTTATAGTCATCACGAAATGAAAAACCTCCTTTGGCCGAGCAGCAGGAAGTCATCTTTTCTCTTGAAATGGTATGGAGTTTGATGACCAATAATTATATTTAATGACCCCACATTGGTCTTTTATAGTTAAAAACCTCCAGATGTTGGAGGCGTTTTTCCTCTTGACCAGTTTTATATTAAAAACTGGTTTTCAATTTTACACCATAAGGTGTCCAGACTAGTGTGACCAAGATATCTCCGATTAAGAAAAGGCACCAAGAAAAGGTATCGGTTCAAGACCAATCGCCACGACTCTTAGTTATCCTTTTTTATTAGTTGTTATTTTGTAATACACCCTCGTCCAAACTAAATAGGCCAAGTAGTTACAATGCGTAAATGGTTGTCTCTTCCTCATTACCATTGTAATTATTTTTCATGTTTCTTTTCACATTGAATTTCCTTTGCATTTAACGAAAGAGACTTAATATCTTACCGTCTAGGCATGTGTCACGAGAGAAACAAGATCTTGTTATCAAAATAACATACATGAATTTAATTTAATAGAACAATACGAGTAGTGTAATTATATTATACTTAAAATTATATATTTATATCATGAATTTTAAATCTAATGTTTTTACATAATTTAAAAAAAAAAAAAAAAATATATATATATATATATATATATATACTTTAATTCATATAAAATTTTAAAATACCTTTTAAATTTCATAAAATTAAAAACCATATTTTTTTAATATTTTAACTATGAAATTAAATTTTATTTTAAAATTTTTGAATCGAAAATAAAATTAAACTAAAAGTAAAAGAATTATTTTGAATAAAGTATTTAATATTATTTTTAATGCAAATTTTTTTATAAGATAAAATAAAATACATTTAATTACAATTTGTATTATTAAAATTAATTAAATTCACTATAAATTTATATATTATTTAAAATTATTTAATGAAAAAAATATTTTTAATCTAAGGATCATTTGACCAATACAAAAATTTCTTGATATCAAATCACTTCTAAAATATTTTTTATAATTATAAATATATTCAATTTTTACTTAAAAATTATTCCAACAGACACAATAAAATAAATTGAGATTTTCTTCTATCTTGGAATGCTTACAAAGGCAACCTTTCATATTAGACTATTCGCTAATGACGTGAGCATAGCAAAGCAAGCAAGTCAACTCGTGATATCAATTCAATTTTTGTTGATGTTCCTTTGTGCTACATGTATGGCAAGCGAGAGATACCCATTTGGCGACCTTGAAATTGAGCTGATGAGATGCAGGCAGGTTGCATAGAAATGAGATTTGATTCCACACGTAAAAACTCCTTTCTTTACATCCTTTGTTTTGGACTACAATTTTACTCCTCATTTGTGGACTGCAAAAAGTTTTGAGTCAATTAAAGACCGAACAAGCTCATAGGCGCCTGAGTACACTGTCCAACATCGCAACACCTCGGGATGCCTATTGTCACAAGGCCAACCATTCCACACAAATTTTTGGCCTCGTGATGGCACTAAGTAGCCCACTTAGCCTTAGCCAACTCACATACATAGAGAGACAACAACACACTTATAGGAAAACCTCTTAACCTTTACTACTTTGCCCAAAGTACAAAGGATTGCCAAGACTTACAAGTGTTTCTCTCTCTTTACACTTGCTCTCTCTTATGTGCCTAGCCTTTGGTATTCTAGTGTCAAATATCTCTTGGCTGACACCTTACATACATTTATATAAGTTGTATGACTTGGTTGCCAAGCCAGTCATGCTTAGTGGGGCATTCACTACTTTTTACAAACTAGGCCAAACATGAGCCTGCAATTAGAGAGCCTGCCACCTTATGTTGGATCGGTTCAACCTTCATTTGTTGCCTGCCACGTTCTCCTTGCCTCAAAGAGAGATTGCCAGCACATCAAACCCATGCAGTTATCCCTTTCTTATGCTCTCTGCAAATAAGGTTACGGAGGCTTAGTGGTTCTCCCCCACGTCCCATGAACTCCTCCTTTCATGGTGAATGAATAGAGAACCTTGCCCACACTGCCACCTGTTCTTCTGCTGTCTAGCTTGTGTGATGACCCAGACCCCTGCCTGTGCACTAGTCTCATGTATTATTGGCCTAGACCCCTACCCGTGCACTAGTCCTGTGTGTTGCTAGCTTGGACCTTGCCTAAGCACTAGTCTTATGTACTACTGTGACCAACTTGCGGGGCTCTTGTTAACCAACTCTTTCCTTGGCTAATCTCTAAAGGGAGACATACATACCCCCCTATAAAGTATTAGGGAATCTGGCCTTTTGGTAGGACACCTTGGAGTACTTGAGTGATCACTTCCTTAATTGGTAGCCTACTAGCACAACTTGTTGCTCAACTAGCGATCAACACCCTTCACCTTTGCGCCAATGCCCTAACCTGCTACCCCTTGGCCACCACACGTGCATCCTTGCTTGGTGTCAATGCCAAAGCCTGCATTCTGTCTTTCTTAGCTTTGCTGCCTTGTACATTGACCCATCACAACTGCCTTATTTCCTTCAACTTGCCCGTCTTACACTGACTCCATGCCAAGCACTAGAATAAGGTGTTGTCAATGCTTGTATTTCTCTATTAAGGGACTTAAGGGGCTAATAAACCACCCCTACCCATTGAAGCCAACATCCTCGTTGGTGGAGTAGACCAGCCTCCTCATTCTTGCAGTCCCAACTTTCTGCTAACCTTGCCTCTTGGGGTCGGACTCCTCTTGACTGGTTGCTGCCACCTATAAGTAGCATAACTCCTGTCATCAACTCTTTCAAGGTTACACCTATACCTTGGAAACAACCTACAATGCAACATTTTGCTATCTCCCACAGTCTTCCTTGCCTTGTTCTTGCCATTTTGAGCCCTATCAAATGGCACCTACCTTGAACTTGCACAACTGTTCAGCACTGGCTGCTCCTTTACCCGATCATGTAAAATTGGCTTGTGGTTTGTGACATGCTGCTGTGAAGAAGGCTTGGCCAGCATTCCCTTTGCTCAAGATTTAACAGCCCTTAATACCACCAAATATTTCACGTCTCCCTCTTTCGTTCCTTGCTGCACCTACAAGGTAGATAGCACAACACAAGTTTTCCCACCCTTGCTGATAGGATGACCTTTCTCACCAGCAACAAAACATGGTTGCTTCTCATCCATGATCAACAACCCACCTAAATGGGGCATCAGTGTAATCTTCCCTTGCACAAATAAATCCATTCCTAAGATCACATCAAAATTGTCCAATGCCATTATGGAGAAATCAAATTTACCAATCCATTGACCTAGAGTTACCTCAACTCCTTTTGTCGTTCCCAAAACATCATGTGCCACCGAGTTGACTGCCTTCACACGACTGCCACTCTTGCTCACCTCCAGCCCAAGTGCACCAACCACCCTCTCTGTAATAAAGTTATGGGTTGCATCAGAATCCACCATGGCCAACAACTCTTGCCTTCCTAGCCCAATTTTGACAAAAAGCAGGCCGGGTGATGAAGCACATTTTGTACACACTGCATTGATCAATTGTATAAGATTGACTCAAGAAGGATTGCCATTGCCATTGCTGTCCCCCCTCTTTAGCCACCAAGGTGCTCAATTTCTCCCTCTGTGGGCACTCCCTTACCCTGTGCGGACCACTGCAAATGAAACAACCCAAGTTTAATTTGCTTTTACCTTGGTCCAGAACAACAACTTTGCCTTTCCCCTGGCTGTCGTCCCCATGCTTGCATTCCCAAGAGTCCTCCTTCTTTTTCCTGCCCTTCTCCTTGGACAGTTTGCCATTTGAAGAATCCATGGAGTTGATTTGAAAATCCACCAAACCATCAGCAGCAGCAATTGTGGAGGGCAAGTCCTTCACACCTTGCCTCTGAAGCTCAATCTACGCCCAAGGTTAGAGTCTTGACACAAAATTGAACAGCTTATCCTCGTCTGAAATATTCTAAATGTCTAAGAGTTGAATTCCTTGACAAAGTCACAAACCGTGTCATTATGTTTCAATCTCTTTAGCGACTTCCTTGCAACCCATTCCTTTTTCAGCATGCCCCATGTCTCAATCCAAAACCTGCCCATTGTCATCAAGCCTTATTCACCACCACAGTTTGGCGTCCTTGGCTAGGTACACACTGGTAAGGGTCACCTTTTCCTCTTCAGGTACCCTTGCTGCCACGAAGTATTGCTCCATGTCCCACAAGAAGTTCTCGATTGCTTTGGCATCCCATTCCCCCTCAAAGGACTTAGGTTCAAGAACCTTTATCCTCCTAGATGACTTAGCAGTACCACCAGGTTGGCTGCCTATGGCCTTCTTAAAGACAGCAACATCCTACTCTATGTCGCCAAAGGAGTGCACCCAAGCACCATTAAGACTATCACAACAAGTTTGCAGGAAATTTACTGATTTCTCCAGTTTGTCTATCCTTGCCAAGACCAAAAGAGCCTGCTTTTCTGAGGCATCACTGAGTGCCTTCTCAATCCTAGACACCCACTCATGAACTGCTTCAAGTCCCGATCGTCCAGCCATTGATCGAACTTGCTCTAATACCAATTGTCATAGGGCCAATGTTCCGCACAAATTTTTGGTCTCAGATGGTGCTAAGTAGCCCACTTAGCCTCAGTCAACTCACACACACAGAGAGACAACAACACACTTATGGGGAAACCTCCTAACATTTACTACTTTACCCAAAGTACAAAGGACTGTCAAGACTTACAAGTGTTTCTCTCTCTCTACACTTGCTCTCTCTCTTGTGTGCCTAGCCTCTGGTATTTTGGTGTCAGATATCTCTTGGCCGACACCTTACATACATTTATATAGGCTGCATGTCTTGGCTGCCAAGCTAGTCATGCTTAGTGGGGCATTCCCCACTACTTCCTACAAACTAAGCTGAACATGGGTCTACAGTATTGGAGAGCTTGTCAACTCACGTTGGACTGGTTCAACCTTCATCTGCTGCTTGCCACGTTCTCCTTGCCTCAAGGAGAGACTGCCAGCACATCAAACCCATGCAGTTATCCCTGTCCCATGCGCTTTACAGATAAGGTTCTCCCCCACGTCCTATGAACTTTTCCTTTCATGGTGCATGGACAGAGAACCTTACCCACGCTGCCACCTGTGCTTCTGCTGCCCAGCTTGTGTGATGGCCCCGACCACTGCCCATATGCCAGTCCCGTGTGTTACTGGCCTGGACCCCTGCCCATGCACCAGTCTCATGTGTTGTTGTGACCAACCTACGGGGCTCCTGTTAGCCAACTCTTTCCTTGGCTAACCTCTCGAGGGAGACATGCACACCCCCTATAGAACATTAGGGAATCTGGCCTTCTAGTAAGAGGACACCTTAGAGTGTTTGAGTGATCACTTCCTCAATTAGCAGCCTGCCAGCACAACCTGTTGCCCAACTAGTGATCTAACACCCTTCTCCTTTGCACCAATGCCCTAACCTGCTACCCCTTGGGTGCCACACGTGCATCCTTACTTGGTGCCAATGCCAAAGCCTGCATTCTGCCTCTCCCAGCTTTGCTGCCTTGCACATTGACCCACCACAACTGCCTTATTTCCTTCAACGTGCCTGTTTCACATCAACTCCATGCCAAGCACTAGCATAAGGCATTGTCAATGCTTGCATTTCTCTATTGAGGGACTTAGGGGGCTAACACTTGTCCATTTGAGCTTCGATTGGTTGACAATTAATCTCATCAAAGCCACCTAAACTAGGGGTACTTCTGATGTGTTTGCTACTTCTGCTTCACTCATAGTTGCGTCAGTTTTGCATTCTTCCACTTATGGGACCATCCCTGTGTGTATTGTATGCCATCAATTATAAAGCTTATAGTTACTTCGAGACTCATGACTTCCTCAAAACGGAATTACTTTTACAGTTAAAACCCATGAACATTATTCCATTCCATTTTAAATTACCCATAAACAAAAAGGATTCCCAGAATACGTGGACTACAAGAGCATTTCTGTCGTCTTTCAATCGGACAACTTGTCTCGGATTCTGCTATCAAACATCTCAGTATACAAGTCTCTCACACCATGATATCCTTCACAAGGTATGAATTGGTTCCCTTGTGTAATCGGACCCAGACATGGGATCTAAATATTCTAATTATAGTCGAGTAGAAGTTGAAAACTCAAGATCGATGTGCATATGTGGAACCAGCAGAGGCAGTAACAATATTAAGATTGCTCGAACTAGCTTATGAAAGAAACCATATTCTTTTAACGTAGGATGCCCAAAATATAATGCATTACATAATATTTTGACCTTAATTTTACATAACAGAATACACTGCCATGCTTGTGAAGAAGCCCAAAAAAGCACCAGCTATCATTTCAACCTCACTGTGACCGATAGATTCTTTGAATGGAGTCGGTCTGCTGGGGTGTTTCTCTGTCCTTTCTTCTGTAGCTGCTGAACTAGGGGATGCCAGCAACTTACTAGTTACTGTCTTCCTATCGTCTGATTCAAGCAATAATATGTGTTGAATTTGGTGCAAAACCTCTTCCCTCGTCTGGTAATATGGGACCAGAATCAATATTCCTGTTAAAGGATGAGGATGTTATTGGACTTTTGATTGGTGTGGTTCTGGTGTGTGTTGCTAGTTTTGTTTCTGGTATGGCTTGCTGCATAAGTTGCATAGGTAACAAGCTTAGATGAATATGAAAGAATGGAGAGGAAAACACTGGAAAGCAGTAAGTGTCTAGAGCCAAAAAGACCCTTTTTATTCATACATACAAACTATTTATAAGGTGCTTCTGTCATTTTAAATTTGAATTCATAATGATTACATCAGCAAAAGTAATCATGATAAATTCAAATTACAATTAATCAAGACATTTCCAACATAGTTGAATTGTATCATTATGTGGAGTTGGAGAATATGGTGCACATGGAGATGAAAGTTGAGAGACAACTCAAATGGAAGGGCTTTACATAGTTTTGAGAGAATTTGTGTTCCATTTAATCCTAGAAGCCAAATTCAAGTAAAAGAAAGGAGAGGGATGATTATAAGCCCAAGGCCAAATCTTACAAGGGTAAGGGAAGTGAGTATTATCCAAAAGAAAGGTAATTCTAATTCCCAACCTAGTAAAAATAGAGATGTTAAATGTTTTAAATGTTTGGGAAGGGGATATATTACATCTTAGTGTCCAAATAAGGGTATAATGGTGTTGGGGGTAATGGCAATATTGAGACCAAAAGTGAGTCAAATGATGACTCCATGCCACCATTCAAGGATACAAGTGATGGAGAGGAGTATCAAGTTAAGGGAGATGTGTTAGTGGCTAGATAAGTATTGAGTGCACAAGCCATAAAAATGATGAAGTGTAGGGAGATAATATCTTCCATATATAGTGTCACATTAAAATAAGGTATGTAGCACATCTTAATAGGGGTAACTGTACAATGTAGCTAGCACTGATTTGGTTGAAAGTTTAATTTACCGTACTATGAAGTACCTTAAGTCATATAACTTTCAAATAGTTTATGAATGTGGAGAGGTTAAGGTAAATGAGCAGGTGCTAGTATGTTTACTATTGAGAGATATCCTAATGAGGTCTTATGTGATATATTGCCTATGTATGCTAAGCATACTTTATTCAAAAGATCATAGTAATATGATTGGCAAGTAATGTATGAGTGTTTAAGAATAGGTTCTCTTTTGTGAATAAATGATGAACTTATTATTCTTGTACCTTGACACTTCCACAAGTCAATGAAGATCAACCAAAGATTAAAAAAGAGAGTATGAGAATAAGAAAAATTAAGGTTAAGAAGAAAAGAGGAATAGAAAGGAGAGATAAGAGATGAGAATGAGAGAAAAGAAGGAAGAGGGTAAGAAAGAAAAGTTGTGAATTTTTATGCAAGAGAGAGTGATGTACTTTTGCACAAAGAGGCTTGTTTTAGTACTAATAAACTTAACTCCTCTTTGCCTAATGGTTGTTGTTTCTTGTATGATGGAATTTGATGATATTTTTCCCAAAGAACCTAGTAGTTTACTGCTTTTGAGGGGAATAAAACATCAGATTGACTTCATCCTATGCCATAAAACTAACGATGCAAACAATGTGGCGTAATTGTTCATCAGAAAGGTAGTATGCTCGTATGGCATGCCTCAAAGCATTATTTTAAATCAAGATACAAGGTTCTTGAGTTACTTCTAAAAGACTTTGTGAGGTAAGTTAGGTACTAAAATGTTATTCTCAACTACTTGCTATCCATAAAGAAATGGGCAAACCGAGATAGTAAATTGAACTCTTTCTACTTTATTGTGTACTATTATTCAAATGAATTTGAAAATGTGGGAAGATTGTTTGCCATATGTAGAGTTGGCATACAATAAGAATATTCATTATGCTACTAGTTACTCTTCATTTGAAATTGTGTATACTTTTAATCCTTTGACTCCTTTGGATTTGATGCCTTTCCCTATTGATGAGTATGCTAGCTAAAATGGTGAACTTAAGGTGGAAATAGTGAGGAAGTTGCATGAAAAGGTGTAGCAACAAATTGCATAACCCTTTCAACTCTATAACATGTGTCACGCACCGTGTAATTCTGCCCAAAATCGCGCTATTTAGATAGGCTTATTCCAGCCACCACTCCCAAATTCTAGAACTAGGTGGAAGCCTTTAGAATCTTGTAGATAACTCCCTTATCTTCTTGTAGGATGTAGAGTTAGCTAGAATACTCTAGAAGGAGGATAGTGACCGTTAGATCAAATAGATCTTGGCCCTCCATTGAGGAGGTGAACAACTATATATANAATTTGTGTTCCATTAATGCTAGAAGCCAAATTCAAGTAAAAAAAGAGAGGGGATGATTATAAGCCCAAGGCCAAAATCTTACAAGAGTAAGGAAGTGAGTACTATCCAAAAAAAAGGTAATTCTAATTCCCAACCTAGAAAAAATAGAGATGTTAAATGTTTTAAATGTTTAGGAAGGAGATATATTACATCTTAGTGTCCAAATAAGTTTATAGGTGTTGGGGTAATGGCAATATTGAGACCAAAAGTGAGTCAAATGATGACTCCATGCCACCATTCAAGGATACAAGTGATGGAGAGGAGTATCAAGTTAAGGGAGATGTGTTAGTGGCTAGATGAGTATTGAGTGCACAAGCCATAAAAAATGATGAAGTGATAGGGGGATAATTATCTTATATACATAGTGTCACATTAAAGATAAGGTATTGTAGCACAATCATTAATAGGTAACTATACAAATGTAGCTGCACTGATTTGGTGAAAGTTTAATTTACCTACTATGAAGTACCTTAAGGCCATATAACTTTCAATAGTTTTATGAATGTGAGAGAGTTAAGGTAAATGAGTAGGTGCTAGTATTGTTTACTAATGGGAGATATACTAATGAAGGTCTTATGTGATTATATTGCCCATGTATGCTGAGCATACTTTGTTCAAAAGATCATAGCAATATGATTGGCAATGTAATGTGTGATGTGTTTAAGAATAGGTTCTCTTTTGTTGATAAATGAGAACTTATTATTCTTGTACCTGTTGACACTTCCACAAGTCAATGAAGATCAACCAAAGATTTAAAAAAGAGAGTATGAGAAATGAAACAATTAAGGTAAGAAGAGAAAAGAGGAATAGAAAGGATAGATAAGAGATGAGAATGAGAGAAAAGAAGGAAGAGGGAAAGAAAGAAAAGTTGTGAATTTTTATGCAAAGAGAAAGATGTTAAGACAACTTTGTATTCAAAAATAGCCTTGATTGTACTTTTGCTCAAAGAGGCTTGTCTTAGTACCAACAAACTTAACTCCTCTTTGCCTAATGTTGTTGTTTCTTGTTATGCTGGAATTTGATGATATTTTTCCCAAAGAACCCAGCAGTTTACTGCTTTTGGGGGAATAAAACATCAGATTGACTTCATCCTATGTCATAAAACTGATGATGCAAACAACGTGGCAGAATTGTTCATTAGAAAAGTAGTATGCTCGTATGGCATGCCTCAAAGCATTATTTTTAAATCAAGATACAAAGTTCTTGAGTTACTTCAAAACACTTGTGAGGTAAGTTAGGTAGTAAAATGTTATTCTCAACTACTGTTATCCATAAAGAATTGGGCAAACTAAGATAGTTAAATTGAACTCTTTCTACTTTGTTGCGTACTATTATTGAAATGAATTTGAAAATATGGGAAGATTGTTTGCCACATGTAGAGTTGGCATACAATAAGAATATTCATTATGCTACTAGTTACTCTTCATTTGAAATTGTGTATGCTTTTAATCCTTTGACTCCTTTGAATTTGATGCCTTTCCCTATTGATGAGTATGCTAGCTAAAATGGTGAGGCGTAAGGTGGAAATAGTGAGGAAGTGCATGAGAAGGTGCAACAACAAATTGCATAACCCTTTTAACTCTGTAACATGTCATTGGTGCTTCTTAAATGCTCAATGGATCCTTAGAAGTCCTTCATGCATCAATACTTCCATAAATCTCATCATTTCCCCTCTCCTCAATATGATTCATCCTTGAATTATCACCTATATCATAAGGAGAAAAATTAGTAACATTAAATGTTGTATTCACATTGTACTCACCAAAAAGGTTAACTTATAAACATTATCTTTCCCTGTGCATATGCACCTAAACTTAATCATTAGGCTCAAACACTATCTTCTTTCACCCTTTATTGGCATGAGATGCATGTTGCTTAGTTTGTTGTGCCATTTGTTATTGTACCTTCTTATGCAATTTTTTCATCATTTTAGCCTTGTGTTCACCATCTAACTAGCATAGTCATCAATAGGTAAAGGCGTCAAATCCAAAGGAGTCAAAGAATTAAAAACATACACAATTTCAAATGGAAAGGAACTAATAGTAGAATGAACACTCTTATTATATACAAACTCTACATGCAACAAACAATCCTCCCATGTTTTCAAATTCATGCAAATAATAATATGTAACAAAGTACCTTGATTAGCCCATCTCTTTGTGAATGACAATAATTGAGAACAATACTTTAGTACCTAACTTATCCCATAATGTCTTTTAGTCTAAAATAATGCTTTAAGGCATGCCATGTAAATGTATTACCATTCTGAAGAACAATTTTGCCACATTGTTTATATCATTAATTTTGACATAGGATGAAATGTGTTATCTATTAAAATCTATCAACAATAATAAATACAAAATCTCCACCCTTTTTTATCACAACAACCTAAACACAAAGTCCATAGATAAATCAACTCAAGGTTGGTTAAGTATGGATAAATGATTGTAGAAAGCTATAGGGTAAAACTTTAAATTTGGCTTATTTGCATGTTATGTACTTCTTACACACACTCTCAACATCTTGTTTCATATGTGGCCAAAAGAAATGCTTAACTAAGACATCTAGGGTTTTCTTAATTTCAAAATGACCTATTAGACCACCTTTATGAGCCTCACATACAAGTAGCTCTCGTAAGGAACCTATAACCACACACAATCTATTCTTTCTAAACAAATAATCCTTATACCCATAAAATTTCTCAAAAGTCATTTTCTCACAAGTTTTGTAAACATTAGGAAAATTAGGATTATTAGCATTTAAGTTTTTTAATGTACTCAAATCCTAATAATTTTGCATTCAAAATATAAACAAGGACATACTTACATGGTAATGCATTAGCCACCACATTCCTCTTCCTCTATTTATATTTAATGACATTAGGAAACATCTTAATGAATTTGACCCATTTGACATATATTTTGTTCAACTTCCCTTGACCCTTCAAATGTTTCAAGGATTCATGGTCAAAGGTATGGATGGCAAACTCCTTAGGCCAAAGGTAATGTTGTTATGTCTCCAAACCCATAATGATGCATATATATCCTTATCATCAGTGGGATAATTAAGAGCTACTCCATTTAATTTTTCACTAAGGTAGGAAATTGGTCACCTTTCCTGCATCAAAAAAGCTCCAATGTCCATACTTAAGTATCAAACTCAATTTCAAAGTTTTAGCATTGTTATGTAAAAAAAGTATGGGTGCATAACTTAATTTTTCTTTGATCAAATTAAAAGCCTTGTCTTGATCACTACCCCACAAAAAGCCCTTATTTTTTTAGCAATCTTTAACAAAGTGTCTATAGAAACTAAGCCATAGAAACTACACACTTCACTAACTATCTTAGGTGTTGGCTAGTAAAAATTGCCCTAATCTTTTCCTCATCAACCTCAATCCCCTTAGCATGACATAATTAGTGCAAAAGTAACATTTGTTGCAGTTAGCATACAATTTCTCATAACATAAAACACTTAAAATAGAACTTCAATGATCAAGATGCTTAATTAAGTTATGGCTATTAATAAGATACATGATGGAGTTGATACATGGAGGGCTTCTAAGGATCAATTGAGCATTCACAATAGGTCAATGACACATTTAAAGGCTAAAAAGATGAAAGAGGTATTAAATGTGTTGATTGAGGATATTCAAGCCAACTAAGTAACAAATGACGTGAATTTAAGGTTAAAAAAGGATTAAGGCTTTATTAATATGATTGAAATGCTTAATGAGCAATGGTTAAATAATAAAATGAACTCCTAAGTAAGAGTTTGTTATAAAGTATGAGTTTACATTAAAATAAGAGTGTTCTTATATTTTAGTAGTATATCATTGTCTCTACTTTTAGGGTTAAGGTTGTTACTTAAATGGGCCTGATTTCATTGTTAAAAGATATAGATCATTGGTGAAAAAAAGTGAGAATTTTTTCTTTTGGTTCTTCATTGAACTTTGCAAACTTATCATAATTATTGTCTTAAGGCATTTTGACCTGATTTATCACTCCTAAATCCCTTCTTTTTGGAATGTGACGTCCATAACCTTCTTTATACCTTTGGTTCATGTTCCTTTGAACATCAGGTCTAGCTTTATACCTTAGGTTCGTGTTCCTTTGAACATTAGGTCTAAGTTTAAACCTTAGACTTGTGTTCTTTTGAACATTGGGTCTAAGTTTATATCTTAGATTCATGTTCCTTTGAACATTGGTTTTGAATTCTTTGTTTTGCTTATGGTGTCTATTGTGCTCCTTGGCGTTCACATCAAATTTAATGGATTTAGACTACCAAAGGTGCATTTAGTTGCTTTTCCTAATGAATATGATTGTTTTTGACAAAAATGTTAATTTCATTATTATTATGTGTGATCGACTCCTTGCAACGAAAAGAGAAGCATTGTTAACAACAAATGAAGTGATCGTGTCACCTTTCAAGCAATGAATCATTCAAACCATGCCAGAATATTTAATAAAGATTAATATCTCCTATGTTTTATGTATTCATGAAAGGAGTGTTGACATACTTATTGTGTTGAATATAATATTTAGTGTAGATGCAAAAGTTCATTTTGTGTGAATAATTTTGTACAACAAAAAGAGAAGTTTTGTTAGAAATAAATAAAGTGATGGTGTCATCTTTCAAGCAATTAACCATTTAAACCAAGAATACAAAGCTAATCAAGATCAATGACCCATATATTTGATGCACACACGAAAGGAGTATTGATGTACTTATCACATTGAATATAATATTTGGTATAGGCATAAAAGTTTATTTTGTAATTATTTTGTGTGAATCAATCCTTAAGGCAAAAGGAGAAGTCTTATTAGAAAGAAATCAATTGGAGGTGTCACCTTTCAAGCAAATAGTCAAACAATCCAAGTATGAAGAGCTAATCAATATCAATAACTTTTACATTTGAAGGACTTCAATTGATTTAAACTACCAAAGGTGTATTTACTTGTTTTCTGCATTAAACCTAATGTTTACAATTGAAAAATAAGTCAATTTCACCATCATTTTTTGTGAACAACTCCTTAAAATAAAAGGAAAAGTGATGTTAGCAAGAAGTGAAGTGATAGCCTCATCTTTTAGGAATTGAACCAATCAAACCATGCAAGAATAGTTAATGAAGATTGATGACTCCTAAGGTTATAGTCTCATTTTTTAGGAATTGAACCAATCAAACCATGCAAGAATAGTTAATGAAGATTAATGACTCCTAAGGTTAATGACTCCTAAAGTATGGAAAACTGCATTTAAGACAAAGCATAGATTGTATGAATGACTAGCCATGTCATTTGGCTTGTCTAATGCATTAAGTGCTTTCATGTGATTGATGAATCATGTGCTTTGCAAGTTTATTTGTTGTGGTTTATTTTGATGACATTTTAATTTATAAGAGGAATACTCTTATGTGGAGCACCTCAAGGAAGTGTTCAAAGTACTACAACAAGAGAAATTATTTGCTAACTTAAAGAAGTGCCAATTTTGCCAAGATAAAGTCATCTTTCTCAGTTATATAGTTTTGCAACATAGGGTTGAAGTTAATAAAGAGAAAGTGGAGGCCATTAAGGAATGGCCTATACCTACTAGGGTTTCAAAGGTGAAGAGTTTCCATGGGCTAACATCCTTTTATAGCAAGTTTGTGAAAAATTTCAGCACTATTCTTGGCTCTTTGGCTAAGTGTATCAAGAAAGGTGGTGACTTTAGGTGGAATGAGGCTGCCCAAAAGTGTTTTGAGATGATTAAGGAGAGGTTGTGTTCAACAACTACTTAGTTCTTCCCAAAAATTTAAAGACTTTGAAGTGGAGTTTGATGCTTCAGGAGTGCAAATTGGAGCTGTTCTTATGCAAGATAAATGTCCCATAACCTATTTTAGTGAGCAGTTCTATGCACTAATTTGAACTTTAGTGACTTGGCAGCACTACTTGTTGTCTTAGGAGTTTGTTATTTGCATAAATCATGAATCCTTGAAGCGTTTGAAGGGGTAAAGTAAAGCTGAATCAAATAAATGCTAAATAGGTGGGGTTCTTAGAGGCCTTTCCATATGTCATCAAGTACAAAAAGGGAAATGTAAATGTAGTGGCAGGTGTGCTATCATGGAGGCATGAGAGTATCAAACAGAAAATAAAAAAAATGAAATGCAGCCTATGAGAAAGTGGACAAGAAAGGGGGAAAACAAATTCAATTTGTTCCAATTGATCTTGCATGGATTCTTCTTTGAAAAGTGATATTTCCAAGTAAAAGGAAGTCCAAGCTTATGCCTCAAGCAAATGGCCTTTCAAAGTGCTAGTAAAGGTGAGTGACAATGCCTACAAGATTGATTTGGCAGGTGAATAAAATGGATCAATCACATTCAATGAAAGGGATTTATCAGCTTACTCAGAGGATATAGAGAGTCAAATTTGAGGGCAAATCCTATTCAACCTAGGGAAGATGATGTGATCAATATGGGAGCTGCCTAAGATTTTATGGTTCATATTTTTGGGCCAATTACTCATTCAAGGGATAAGAATCTTTAAACAGCCTATAATTGCTTTTTAGGGAGAATACATCTTATATGGAGAGTCAAAAGGTCAAAGCTAGCATTGATGATATTGTTCACTTGCTTAGAGGATTAGACATGAATGGGCCTGCTTGAATTAGAGTGATGGTAAGAGTTTATTTCTATCTTATTTCTTTACAATTTAATTAGTTTATTTTAGTTTGTGCTCTTAATTAATCAGGGTATAAAACTCAGTCCGTATGTGTTTATTTCTAATGTTTTATGTTCTATTTTATAAACTAATTTGTAGCTAATTAGCATTAACCTAATTTTCCTATTTTACAATTTCTCAGCTAATTTTAGCATTGTTCCCTATTTAAGGGATTGAGAAACACTATGGATGAAGAATTTTGGAGAATATTATTAATAATGCAGCCTGCATTTTACCCTAATTCTTATTTATGTAATTTATTTGTTTAGTGGTGAATTAACAATTGATTCTTATCACTCTTCCTTCTTTTATCTAAGGGTGTGGTGAATCTAACCAGCTTCTTCTTATTTGTGGTGAATTTCTTATGAAACAAGAGGCTGCTAGTTTTTTTTTTCTTTCTTTTAAATTTTGCTTCTTTTCATCAAATCATAAACTACCTTAAACAAAGCAATCATTGCTTTAGATTTCCTTAAATATCAATACAATCAGGTCTCTAATTCTTGGCATATCATTTCATGTAGATCCCTAAACATAAATACAAGAATGTCTTTGATTCTTAGGCATATCATTTCATGTTTGTAGCTATGAATCTAACTTTTAGCAATGAAAGGAGATGTTTAGGAAGAAATTAGGTGACAAACTCATCTTTTAGCAAATGAACTATTCAAACCATGTAAGAAAAGCAAATCAAGATGGATGTTGCCTTAGTTTGATAAGCTTTAATGAATTTAGATTACCAAAGTTGTTTTGTTGTGCTTGTTGCTATGAATCTAATGTTTAGTGTAGACAAAAAAAAAATTCATGATCTTTTTGTGTGAATAACTCTTGGAAACAAAGGGTGAATCCCTATTAATAAGAAATGAATTGATGATCCCATCTTTTAGCAAATGAGTCATTTAAAACACATCAAAAAAGCTAATCAAGATCAATTACTCATATTTTTGATGGATTTAGACTACCTAAGGAGTATTGACATATTTGTCATTATGAATCTATTGTTTAGTGTAGTTACAAAATTTAATTTCATGATTATTTTGCATTAATAACTTATGCAAACAAAAAGAGAAGCCTTGTTATTAAGAAATGTAATGATGGTCTCATCGTTTAGCAAATGGACTATTTAAATCATGTAAGAAAATCTAATCAAGATCAATGAATCCTATGTTTGATGGAATTTAATGGACTTAGATTACCAAAGGTGTATTAACATTCTTGTCACAATGAATATAATTATTGGTGTAGATACAAAAGTTAATTTCATGATTATTTTGTGTGAATGAATCCTTAGAATAAAATGAGAAACCTTATTAGTAAGAAATGAAGTGGTGGTCTCATTCATTAAGAAACGAGAACTTGGGGTCTTAGAGCTTTGTGAGTTACTTCTTCAATTTTTTCTTTAACTCTATTAAGTTGATTTCTTATAAATTGAAGATAAAGATTAGTATAGTTTCTTTGCTCTATAATGAGACTAATGAAAGGTTTCATTTTATGTGATAAGGTTATAACCTCACGGCCTTTTATCTTAACACTTAGGTTAAGTGCAAGCTGGTGAACACTAATAACTTTTTTTCCTTTTCTTGCAAAATATTCTTGATATGCTTTCTTAAGGACCATCCATTTCTCTAAGGTAAAAAAATTTAGGAAAGGTTTTTTCTTAAATTTGTAGACCTTCTCCAAACAGGTGAAAATATCTATTGCTCTTATACCATTGGTATATATCTTATAGCATTTATACCATATTTCTCATTCTTTCTTTTATTATTAAAAGTCATAAAAAACCATTTTCTTTTTATAGTATTCTCAAGAGAGTAAAATATCTATCTCACATTTTCATTTACCTTATTGACTACTTCAAGGACATTAGACCCCTATTTTTGTCTTGATATCCCATTTTAGATAAAAAGAGGACCTAGGACTAAATGTCTGATTGGATGTTTTTAATGGTTCATTAACCACAGAAGCAAAATTTAAGGGAGGAAAGTCAACTTTATACTAAGGTTGAATGACCTGCTTACTTATTCTTCTAATTCCTTGATGGAAGCAATATTGGATCAGCTCAAATCAATAAGGGAGTTAATGCTTTGCAAAACCTTGGAGGACCTATGACAAGGGCAAGGTCAAGGAAAATAAAGGAAGCTCTCAACAACTTGTTGTGCCATATTTACTATCAGGAAGTTGCTAGGTACGAGTTAAGGATGATAGAGGCTTCACTGGGGCTTGTAAATGTGTCATATGTGGAGGAATTTGAGAACCATGGCCTTGGGAAGGAAGTTGGATTTGGGAGCCCATGTTTAGGCATTTAAATGGGTTATTTTCATGGGTTTTTATAATTATTTAGTGGGTTGGACGAATTTCCTTAATAAGTCCATCTTATTAGCCAGGGTTTTTGGGGGTTAGCATATAAAAAGGGTGGCTGGAGGGGAGGACCAGGGGTGATGAGTGGATGGAGCTATTTTCTCTAGTTCTTTAAGAACTAATTTTGAACTTTTATACTTGAGTGTGTTGGTTCAATAGACTTATCTTCTTCAATGTTGTTGTTATTAGGAGTGGCATCTAAATCTTATAGTTTTGGTTCTTAGTTGTTTATAATCATTGAGTCAGGACTCCAAATCCATTAACCTTTGTTAGAATGATCCTACACCAGCATTGGTGTTGGGTTCTGTTTACATATAATCAGAGTTCATATCATTTGTTATTAGAGTCTTAGCTCTAACACAAGTTAGTTATATTTTTTGTTACCATCTCTTTCGTGTATTCTTCATTTTTGGTTAAATAATTAAAAAAAAAACAAAAATTGTGTATTTCTTGGGTTTTTTTTCTGATATTTGTTTCTTTTACATAAATACCCACAAAAAAAGGCTTTATTGCTCAATTGGTCATTTACTCAATTATTTTCGATAATTGATTGTTGTCTGATTACATTACTCATACCATTGAATTCCTTGTCATTCTGTTTGCTTTATTGCCCATCTTGTTGATCGTGTCACTTCTCTGAAGAGGTAGGTCTAGGATTGATATATTCAAGTTTTGTTTGTTCTAAATTTAGTTTGCATGGAACTATTGAAAGAGGTCTTAGAGTCTTGCAATTCATTATGTGAAACACGAGAGTTGAGGACTGCTATAGTTGAGTGGAGAGCAAACATAGAAGGGAGTGAGTTTTGAGAGGTATATTCTTTATTTACTAACAATCTTGCATTTATAATGTCTACTACTAAAGAAGATAGTTTTCCACATCTAGAGAAGGAAGTAGTTGTTCCAGATTTTAAATTGCTTATGAAATCCTTAGAGTAGAAGTTTGATAGGATTGACCAAATGTTTGGGGAAGTTCAAGACAGGATGGATAAAATAGAAGGGGAATCGAGTGTCAATCCTAAGAGGCCAGCTGGGAGGGTCATGAAGGAGCAATTTGAACATGACTTTGGTGAAGAAGGTGATGATTATTATGATGATGGTGATAATGCTAGTAGAAACTTTAGAGGTGGTTTTAGAGGAGGACGTGGTAATAGGAATGGTCGAGGAGTAAGAGGCAATGAAAATGTTTATGATAGGTCCAATGGAGGTTGGGATAACAACAATAGAGTGGAGGAAGGAGTAGACAAAAATCTTAATAGTATTACAATGAAAATACCTTCTTTCTAAGGGAAAGTTGACCCTGATGTCTATTTGGATTGGGAACGAAGGGTAGAATTAATATATGAGTGACACAACTTCTCTGAGGAGTAGAAAGTGAAGTTAGTTGTGGTAGAGTTCGCTGATTATGTTGTAGTATGGTGGACTAGCAAGTTACCACTAGGAGAAGAAATTTTAAGCAAACCATAAAAACTTGGAATAAGTTGAAGACTATGATGAGAAGGAGATTTGTTCCTAACTCTTATTATAGGGATTTGTATAACAAGTTGCAGAGCCTTACGCAAGGTTCCAAGAGTGTGGAAGAGTACCATAAAGAGATGGAAATTGCTATGGTGAGGGCAAGTGTAATGGAGGATAGGGAGGCAACCATGGCTAGGTTCCTCCAAGGGATGAATAGAAGCATAGCTGATGTGGTAGAACTGCAATGCTATGTAGAGCTTAAAGACATGGTACACATTGCCATGAAAGTTGAGAGGAAACTTAAGGGAAGGAGCACTTTTAGATATAATTAGAACTTAGGTTCATCTTTTTGGAAGTTAAATTGGAGGAGGAAGGAAGAGAAGATGACATCTGAGCTTATAATCAATTCATATAGACCTGAGACTAGTGGGGGCCACCTAGAAAGGGGCAAATTTAAAGAAAAACTTGAGGGCACCCATGGAAAAACTAGAGACATCAAATGCTTTAGGTGTTTAGATAGGGGTCATGTGGCTTCATAATGCCCTAATAAGATAAACATGTACCTTAAGGAGAATGGTGACTATGTGTCTGGTAGTGATGCTAGTGATGAGGGCCAAATGCTACCACTAGAGGATGCTAGTGATGTTGATGAAGGGATAGAGTATCCAGAGCATGGTGGAAGGCTTTTAGTAGCAAGGAGAGCCCTTAGTCTGCAGGTTAAGGAGAAGGATGATGTTGAGACGCAGCAGGAAAATATTTTCTATACTTGATGTTTAGTTCAAGATAGACTCTGTTACTTAATCATCGATAGAGGTAGTTGCACTAATGTAGTGAGCATAGCATTGGTGGGAAAATTGAACTTGCCTACAACTAAACATCCTAGGCCATATAATTTGCAATGGTTGAATGACAATGGAGTGGTGAAAGTGACTAAACAAGTTATGGTTCCATTTTCCATTGGTAGATATAAGGACAAGTTGTTTTGTGATGTTATGCCTATGCAGGCCGTGCATTTGTTATTGGGTCATCCTTGGCAATTTGATAGAAAAGTTTTACATGATGGTTACAAGAACCGTTATTCTTTCACCATGGATGGAAAACTATTTACACTTGTTCCATTGACTTTAAAATAGGTGTATGAAGACCAAGTGAGACTTTATGAAAGTGAGTAAAAGAGGAGGAGCCAAAAGAAAGAGAGAGTCGAGAGAAAAGAAGTGAAGGAGAGAAAAAGAAGGTAAACGTATTTGAGAGTGCTAAGTACAAGAGTGGTCAAGTTCACAAGAGTAAAGATGAAAGAAAACAAGTGAGTGTGTTTGCAAAGGGAGCAGATATTAGGGTTGCCTTCCAAGCTAGGTAGCAAATGATCTTGATCCTTCACAAGGATTCTTATTTCTCTAACACTAACCTTGATTCATCTTTTCCTAGTGCTATTTCATCTTTGTTATATGATTATAATGATGTTCTCCCTAAAGAGATCCTAGATGGTTTACCACTAAGGAAAGGGATTGAACATCACATTGATCTTATTCTTAGAGCTCCCATTCCTAATAAGCCAGCGTATAGAAGCAATCCTGAGTAGACAAAGGAGTTTTAGAGACAAGTTGATGAGTTGATGAAGAAGGGACATGTAAGGGAGAGTATGAGTCCATGTGTAGTGCCAGTGTTGCTTGTGCTAAAGAAAGATAGATCTTGGAGGATGTGTGCCAATTGTAGAGCTATCAACAAAATAATAGTTAAGTATCAACATCCTATACCCAAGCTTGATGATATGCTAGATGAATTACATGGTGCGTGTTACTTCTCTAAAATTGACCTTAAGAGTGGGTATCATCAAATTAGGATAAAAGAAGGAGATGAATGGAAAATTGCATTCAAGACTAAGCATGGTTTGTATGAATGGTTAGTTATGCCCTTTGGTTTGACTAATGCACCTAGTACTTTTATAAGATTAATGAATCATGTTTTAAGACCTTTTTTAGGAAAGTTTATTGTGGTTTCTTTTGATGACATATTAGTATACAGTAGGAATTTAGAAGAGCAAGTTGAACATTTGCATTGCGTGCTTGGTGTTTTGAGGAAAGAGAAATTGTATGCCAATTTGAAAAATGCGATTTTTGCAAGGATCATGTTATTTTCCTGGGTTATGTTATGTTTGCTCATGGCATAGAGGTTGATAAAGTGAAGATTAAGGCAATTTAAGAATGGGCTACACCTAAAAGTGTGAGTGACGTGAGGAGTTTCCATGGTCTGGCTAGCTTTTATAGGAGGTTCATTAAGGATTTTAGTACCATAACTGCACCATTGATTGAGGTGATTAAAAAAAGTGTGGGTTTCAAGTGGAGAAAGGAACAACAAGATGCCTTTGATTTGCTTAAGTCTTAGTTATGTAATGCACCACTTCTTACTTTGCCTGATTTTTCTAAGATCTTTGAAATTAAATGTGATGCATCGGGCATTAGGATTGGGGGAGTTCTTATGCAAGAGAAATGACCTATTGCATTCTCTAGTGAGAAGTTGAGTGGGGCAACATTGAATTATCCGACTTATGATAAAGAAATGTATGCATTTGATAAGACTTTAGAAACGTGGTAGCATTACCTTTGGCCCAAGGAGTTTGTAATTCATATTGATCATGAGTCTTTAAAATACCTAAAGGGGCAAGGTAAGTTGAATCGGAGACTTGCAAAATGGGTTGAATTTATTGAAACTTTTCTTTATGTAATTCAATATAAATCAGGTAAGGAAAATATTATTGTTGATGCATTGTCATGTAGGTACATATTGATTAGCACTTTGAGCATTAAGTTGCTAGGGTTTAAGCACATTATTGATTTGTATGCTAATGATTTTGACTTTAGTAACATATATGTTGCATGTGAGAAAACTACTTTTGGTAAGTTTTATAGACATAAGGGGTATTTGTTTAGAGTAAATAAGCTATGTAGTCCTCATGGGTCTATGAGAGCATTACATGTGAGAGAAGCTCATGGGGGTGGTTTAATGGCACACTTTGGCATTCAAAAGACTTTTGATGTTTTAAATGAACATTTCTTTTGGCCACATATGAAAAGGGATGTGGAAAGAGTCTGTGCCAAGTGTATTACCTATAAACAAGCTAAGTTTAGGGTTTTGCCCATGGTAAGTATATACCCTTAGAAATTCCTTGTGAACCTTGGACCAACATTTCTATGGATTTTATTCTTGGGTTACCTAGTTCCAAGAAGGACCGAGATTGTATTCTTGTTGTAGTTGATAGGTTTTCAAAGATGATGCATTTCATTACTTGCACCAAAACGGATGATGTCATATACATTTCAGACTTATTTTTTAGAGAGATTGTTCACCTACATGGAGTGCTAAAGAGTATTGTGTCAGACCGTAATGCAAAATTTTTAAGCCATTTTTGGAAAACATTATGGGGTAAGTTTAGAACAAAGTTGTTGTTTTTTACAACTTGTCATCCACAAACTAATGGATAGATTAAGGTAGTAAATCAAACTCTTGGTACATTGTTGCGTACTGTTATTGGTAAGAACTTTAGAACCTAGGAAGAATGTTTGCCTTTTGTGGAGTTTGCCTATAATTGTCCTATTCATAATACTATAAGTTATTCTCCTTTCGAGCTTGTTTATGGTTTTAATCCATTATCTCCTTTGAATTTGGTACCATTGCCTATATAGGACAGGGTTAATTTAGATGGGAAAAAAAAGGCTAAAGGAGTCCATGTTTGGGCATTTAAATGAGTTATTTTCATGGATTTTTATTATTATTTATTGAGTTGGAATTTCCTTAATAAGCCTATCTTATTAGCTAGGGTTTTTGGAGGTTAGCATATAAAAAGGGTGGCTAGAGGGGAGGATTGGGGGGGATGAGTGGATTGATCTATTTTCTCTAGTTCTTTGAGAACAAATTTTGAACTTTCATAGTTAAGTGTGTTAGTTCAATAGATTTATCTTCTTCAACATTGTTGTTGTTAGGAGTGGCATCTGAATTTTATAGTTCTAGTTCTTGGTTGTTTATAATCATTGGGTTAGGAATCCAAATCCCTTAACTTTTATTAGAACGATCATATACTAGCATTGGTGTTGGGTTTTGTTTACATATAATCGGAGTTTGTATCATACCTTTAATCTCAATGATTGACATGAAGGAGGTTGAGAATCTAGCTTTAATATTTTCTCTTCCCTTTTCAAGGTTTAACCTCACACTTATAGATGGAGTAAATCAAATTCTAACATCCGCATCTTTCAATTCAATTATTTCTTCCATTTGTCTGTTAACCTGTTTAACAGGCTTAATTGCTTTTTTTCACATCCATTTTTTAAGTAATTTAACTCGATCTCAAGCAATTGTGTTAGGAACTAAAATATTAGATTTTAACCTATTAGTCAAAAAATAATATAGTAGTCCCTTTATCCGTATATCTTACTGGAATTTCCTTAATTCTTGGTATAATGGTATTCATAACCTTATAATGTATCTTATAAATAAGAATTAGATTTTTTGAAATAACATCATATCAAATCCTTTAGTTTTAATATTCAAACATAAAACATGCATCAAATTAGGATATGTTTCTATTATTTTAAAAGTATCAAGGTAAAGGAGGCTATGACATGGTAGTTCATTTGTTTTTATTTTTATCTTCTTAATTGCCTTTGTAGGTTCATCTGTTCATTCAAAAGGATTTTTTTTTTTTTTAAACCTTTCAAACAAAGGCATAGCCTTATAACCTAATTCTTTCTAAAATTCTGAAATATAATTTAGACAACTTAAAAACCTTTATAATTGTTATTTTTCTCTAATTTCATCATGAAAATTAAAGGCAAATTTAATTATTCAGTTAATAGGAACAATAGTTCTATTTTCCATTAAGTAATTAAGGAATCTAACCCTAGTTTGGAATAACTTCATCTTGTTGCTGATACAATTAACCAATTTTTTCAATAACCTTTAAAAAATATGTTTAAATATTTAAAATGTTGTATGATTATGTTAGAAAATATTAACACATTATCAATAAAAGTAATAGTAATGTTGAATAAACACTAAATGTTTCATTTATGATTTTTTAAAGTTTAAAAGGTGTATTTTTTAACCCAAAAGGCATCATATTCCATTCATAACGTTTGAATGAAACTACAAACGTTGTTTTACACTTATCCTTTTCATGAATCTAGATTTGCAAATAACCAAATTTCATATTAAATTTTGGAAATATTTGAACTTCATAAAGCCTATTTAGTAAAGCTTTTTTATTAGGTATAAGATATCCAATCCATCTCAAGGCCTTATTAAAAGGTTTATAATTAATAACTAATATTAGAACTCCCTTTAATTTTATAGAACTTTCCACATAAAATAATGGGCAACACCATTGATTGTTACTTTTTCTAATAAGCTCTTTTTCTAAGAGATCATTTATTTCTTTTTTGCAAATGTCTAAATGCCTTAGTCCCATTGCTATGAACTTGGCTTTAGTAGGCATTTGACTTTAATTAAAAGTCACTTCATATAGTAATTTTACCATATGCTTCTTCTTATCCCAAAAGGAATAGGAACTTTTGCATAAGCCATATTTTCTAGCTTTTTTTTCTTTTTTTGTAATTCCTATATTGTAACTCATATAACAGGAGTCTTGATCTTTTCTTGTAAATATTTATTTTTTATCTCACTCTCAAATTGAATAAATCTCTCTTTTCTCTTTATCAATTTTTAAAGTACATCTATCTCCCCATATTGAGGGGTAAATATAAATTTAAAACTAATAAGATTTTTATTTATTTAAAAAAAAAATCTCTTTATTGCTAATTTCCTTAATAAGATATAGTATGTGTAGGAAAGGATCTTTTAAGATAACATCCTAAGATATATTTTTAACCAATACAAAATGAATTATTATACAAATTCCTTTGTTGTATATTGTTGTCTGAGATAACTTGTATTTAGTACCAAACTTGCTTTTATTAGTAATTTTTAGCATTTTTGTTGTTTTTGAAAAGTATTTTGAAGGAACTATTCTCTTATCAATGTAATTCATGTTTGTGCCTAAACCAATTAAGGTGATAGTTGAAAAGATATACTTTTTAATGATTACTATTGCAATCTAAATATGTCACTTATCGGTAATTACCATATCAATGAGATTAGCATATTGAAGAGTACTTAACTCTTCTGTTAAAGAAGTATTGGCAATATCTGGAGGTTCCTTTATCTTATTAGACATATTCTAGAACTAAAATTCTTTCTCTAAAGTCTTCCATTTTAGTTTTTAATTAATTAATCTTAGTTTTAAGCTCCCCAATGAAAGGTTTTGTTATTATCAATCTAGTTTTTAAATTAGAATGACTATTTCTAATTCTTTAAATAATAATTTTTAATCTATAATCTTCTTTAAGTTCTTTAACACTAATCTCATTTCGTGATAGATGAAGATATTTCTCCAACTATTTTATTTTTTTTCTTTGGATATATAATCTTATTGATAAGATCCAATATCAGATTGTCTTTTTTTGTAAGGATTAATAAACGATTACTTTTACATAAGACTTAATAATAGTTATACTAACCATTACAACTATTTCCAAAATCATCTATAAATGTCGTTTTTTTCTTCTACAAGAAGATCTACTTCTATGTCTGATTCCTCACATACATCTTCTAATAAGAAGGTATGCATAAGTGGCCTCTTAAAGTCTTCATTTATCAATAATTCTTGAATTTTTTATTCTATTTTTCATTTATTAGAAGACTACCCTATCATTTCACATTTGTAATAAACAACTATTTTCTTTTTCCTTTTCTATAGATTAGACATTTTCTTTTCTTTTAACTTTCCTTTTCCTAAAAGGATTTCTTTTGAGATATGGATTTATAAACCTTTCTTCTAAATTTTTAAAGATATTTCATGGGTGGATAACCCATTTGTTCACAGAAGTCTCTTAGGGCTTTTTTTACCTTATATTTGTTCATTCTATAACCACCTATGTAATTTTATTTTATTACAAAATTTAACTCATTTTACAACTTCTACAACTAATTCTCTGTATATATAACTAGAGTAATCAATAACTTTTCTATGATAAGATTTTAACCTCTTTTTTTTTATCCTTTAGAAAATAGGGTAGGTAACCTAGACAAAAAGTATTCTTTCTAAAAAATACTTTGACTATCTTTTTTGGTCAAAACTTTTGAAAAGAACACATCTTTATACCACTTAAAGTGAGATAGATTTGGGCATCTCAAATTAATGAGTTGCTTATATGTTTTGTCTACTAATAAGGTAGTTGTACCACTAAAAAAGTTAATAATTGTATAAATTAGTGTGTCAACTGATTACATTCCTTACTTTTATTTTTACAATATTAAATATTTGATACTTAGCTTTATTTGATAAATAAAATTCCACTAGTCATTAAACTATCTAGTAAAACCATTTACTATAAATCTTACCATTTGAGAGTCAAAATTACCTCTTTTAGATTTTGCAACAATGGTATATATCATCATATAATGGAGTAAAATAAGAATATGATTTTGTAACATTTCAACTAAATTTGATTATATGATATTACTTCCATCATATTATATTTAATTATACTTAGATTATTTCTCTAATAAGATGATGAGAACCGTAGAGATAAAGGGTGGAAGGCTTCAAAGGATGCAAAAAGTCCATTGCACATTCCAGAAGGCCCAATAACACGAGCTAGAGCTTTAATTGATGTAAGAGGTCCATTGCACATTCCAGAAGGACCAATAGCACAAGCTAGAGCTTCAATGGAAGCAACAAGTCCATTGCACATTCCAGAAGGCCCAATAACACGAGACAGGGCCAGAAAGATTAAAGAAGCACTAAATGGGCTGATTCAAGACATTCAGGCCAACCAAGCTTTAAATGGTGCGAATTCAAGTTTTAAAGAGAGCCCAGGCCTAATTAATATAATTGGACTACTTAATGGGTCAAACTAAGTGATAGCATTCACTCCTAAATAGGAGTTCATTGTATATGCTAGAATTAGTCTGAAATTCCTCCAAAATAGGAATTTCTCCTAAATAGGAATTTTACCTCTTTAGGATTGCTATCTAAGCCTATAAATAGGCACCCCTTGTATGCTTTGGAATACAGACAATCAAGAATTCAGACAACTTTCAGTGAAATAGAAAGCAAGGGTTTCTCCTTCGGTTCTTTTGAGAACTAAAGAACTTATCAAGAGGTTTTCTTCTTGTGGCGTTCAAACCGACTTATCACTCCCAATTCCTTCCTCTTCTGGAGTGTGGCGTCCATATCCATCTTGAATACCCTAGGTTCGTGTTCCTTCGAATTTTGGGTCTAGGGTTTGTGTTATTAAACTCTGATTTAGCTTTCTTGGTTGTTCTTTGATTCATTGTGTGCGTTGGGTCCCTAAGCCACGTCTTTTTGGGGTTTTCCGCATCATAAGAGGTTGAATAGAGTTGGTTTAGAATGATCTAATAATGATAAAGTAAAGTTCAAAAAACAAGAAAATCAAATAGGTCCATCACTAAGAGTGGATTCAACTATTTCTAATAAGGATTCATGGAAGTGATTATGTATTGTCTCTAGCACATATAATTGATGAGTTATTCAAACTAGTTTATTAGTAGGTTTTAATGTTACTTATACCATCTCAATATGGATAAATTTCTATGTTTGTTGATTTAAGCTAATAAACTCTTAGAATAGTAAAAAAAAGTCATTATAACCCTGAGTTAAATGTAAGGCTTCAATAGTTTTTATCACACAATCAACTTTAGAAAAGAGACTTCCTTATTTATAAACCTAGGAAGATGAAGAAAAAGGAAGAGTTCAATTTTGTAAATAATTATTATCTAAATTTTCATTAATTATTATTTCTTTATTTCTCTTATAATGACTATCACTTATAAACAATCAATTAGGTCTTAACCTATCCATGTCACACCATATCATTGTAAATGTCTTAAGCCACAACCCTACACTTTTACATCCATTAAACACAGGTACAAAGGTAGCATGACTTGAAGTTTCAACAATAATACATAGATAAGTTTAAGCTTCTCAACTTTTTAGAAGGTCAACATTTAACTAGAAAGAAGACTTTGATACCATTTTCTATCTTGGCAACATAAGACACACACACACACACATATATATAGATATTAATTTTAAAGAACTAAATTAAGCACAATGATATAAAAGAAAGACACTTAAAATAAGTAATAGCAAGAGTAAAATACTTACATAAATAATGCTTACATTAAATGCCAAATGTTGTTACAAGCTTATAGTTTACAAAGAAAAGGAGATAGATTACAAGCTTAAAGGGAGAGAAAGAGAAGGAAATTGGACTTTGTCTTTGGAGTAGCCAAGACGTCTAATTTATACAAAGGAAAAGGTAATAACCATAATTGAAGGAATCTCCTTTTTTAAAGTAGGTTGTCCTTTCTTTCGTTATTTTTGTTAAGGTAGCTTTATTAAAGCTATCTTGGTGGTCATTTTTACCATAAGTAGTTTGTCTTTTTTCCCTTTACACCTCATATAGGTCTTGGGAATCTCACATAGTATCACTGTTAAAATACCTCTGACTGCTTTTAGTTTGGTCTACTTGGGTGTCTTGATCTAGTTGGAGCAGAGAAGCCATCTTTTCAAGTGACCTCTCTTTCGATACAGACTCCATTAAAGTCTTTATCTTTTTAGGACTAATTAGAGTGGGCTTGGTGGTTAGGCCTGAGGTCTATTTATGCAAATGACTCCATTTTCTTTATAGACTCAATTATCAAGAAAAGCTAATTTTTTCCCACTATTAGATATTAATCCATCTTGCCAACCATTGAACATGTCCAATGTCAACATCTAGGACATTAACTTTGAAGTTCCCAACTTCACCCTAGGATCTACTAGTTTGTGATACTGAGAGGGGGGTGAATCAGTATCACCACAATTCGCAATTCACAGGAAAGTGAACAACTTCAATTTCTTCTTAAAAGCGAACTCTTTCTCAGATTCGACTAAGGTAGATCTATTGCTACCTACTAATCACAATAGTCCCCAAAGTCACCTTTCAGACACCTTGCCTAATAGACAATTCAGATGTTCTTGTTTAGGTCTTTGTTAAGTTATGGGTTGGCTGATACTTTAGCTGCGTTCACAACTCAATTCAAAACACAGAACGTAAAGCAAATTAAGGACACACGAGATTTACGTGGTTCCGTCAATGTGACGTACATCCACGGTGGTAGGGACTCTCCCTTACCGAGACTATCCACTATACTTGAGAATTCTAGTTACAATGGATGTCTTAATCTTCTGCTCCTTTCACTATTGCAATTACTAAGCAAGTACAATACAAAGAGTGTCACTTACTGTGTCTACCCTTCTTCTAGCTTGTCTTGCCTCTGTTGAATTGAAAGGCTGCTCCACTGCCGCTTAGAAGTTCACCACAATGCTCTCTAACCTCTCTTGAAGAAATCTGGAAATACGTTGAGTTCTTTCCGATGCTTTGCTGAATTCCTTCTCTAAGTTGTTTCACACAACTCCTGCTTTCATCGTCTCACGGTCTCACCCATCTCCTATTTCACGGTCTTACCGTTTCACTGCCTGTCCTCACACTTCTGGTCTGTCACGCTGTTGCACGTTCTGGTCTCACACCGTCTCCTGACGTACACCCACGTTTCTGGTCTGTCGTTTTACGTCTCTTGGCCTCCCTCACGTTACTGGTTTTTCTGGTTCACGTCTTTCGGCCTGCCTCACGCTTCTGGTCTGCTGTCTTCTCCTCCGGGTGGTCTCACGGATACCAGGTCTGCTGTCTTTTCTTCCGGGTGCTCTGTTTCTTATTTCTCCTCTTGCTGGTTGTGCGTTTCTAGTTTGCTTGCTGGATGTGTTTCTGGTTTGCTTGCAGGAGGCGTTTCTGGTTTGCTTGCAGGACGTGTTTCTGGTTTGCTTGCCCTTCTGCTCTCTCTTCCTTTTGGCCAGTTGCTGTAGGGTTGCTGTTTATTCAATTGTGTTGGCCCTCTCTACCCTAGTTTTGTCTTCCAAGGCCTTTATATACTCTCTTCCATGAAACCCTAATAGGGCTTACATGGCAGATTTACGTTCTTGCCCTTACGCGGCGGATTTATTTTCTTGCCCTTCCATGTGACTTTACTGCCCTTCCATGTGACTTTACTCTCTTGCACACTTAACCCTAGTTGACAACAATTACAACCCATACAAGGCTGTGGGAACAACAAACTTGTTTAGTTATAATGGTGTAGTCCTATTTAATAATCCATGGAACATAATACTAGACTGCAAACATTAGCAATAGATCACTAACCTCTTTATTTGTTTCACAAAACTATTCATATGTAGTTCTCACTTTTGTGATAGGGAGGAAGATGATTTTGGAATGGTATTAAGCCTTCTTTCTAGTCAAATGTTAACCTTCTAAGAAGTTGAGAAGCTTAAACTTATCTATGTCTTATTGTTGAAACCCTAGTTTGCACTGCCTTTATACCCATGTTTGTCATGTGTAGGCATGTAGGGTTGTAGTTAAGATGTTGACAATGATATGATAAGGAATGGATAGGTTAAGACCTAATCAATTCTTTAGAAGTGATAGTTCTTCTGATAAAAATAAAGAAATAATAATTAATGAAAATTTAGATAATAATTATTTATAGAATTGGACTCTTCTTTTCTTTTCATCTTCCTAAGTTTATAAATAAGGAAGTTTCTTTTCAAAAGTTTATTATTAATAAAAATCATTGAACAAGCCAAACCCTTAACTTAGGGTTATAATAACTTCCTTTCACTATCCTAGGAGCTTATTAGCCCACATCAATCAAAATATAAATTTATCCATATTAAGATTGTATATGTAGCATTAAAACCTAGAACTAGACTGAGTGTAATTAACTCTGCAATTAAATATATTAGAGATAAAAGATACAATATTATACAAAAAAATGTGACTTAGGAACCTAATGCATGCAAGGAATTAAAGAATATCTAGGAAAACTAAATCAGATTTTAATAACACAAACCCCAAATTCAACATTCAAGGGAAAATGAACTTAAGGTATTTAAGAAGATATGGATACTACACTCCAAAAAAGAAAGGAATTGGGAGCAATAAATCAAGTTGAACGCCACAAAAAGAGGTATTTCTTGATAAGCTCTTTGATTTTCAAAACAACTAAAGGAGAAAAATGTTGCTTATTATTTCTCTCAAAATTGTTTGATTTTTCAGATGTTTACAAGGAGGTGCTTATTTATACGCTAAGATAACAATTCTAAATAGGCATAAATTTTTATTTAGGACAAACTTTTATTTAGGATAAACTTTTATACAAAAAACTTTTACTCTTATAACAATCACTTATTTAGGATAAACTCCTATTTAGTAATGAATGTTATTACTTAGCCTTGACCCATTAAGTACTTTAGTCATATTAATAAAGCCATGACCCTCTTTCAAGTTTGAATTCACACCACTTGTAACTTGGTTGGCCTAAATGCCCTTAATTATCTCATTTAGTGCTTTTTTCATCTTTTTGGCTTTAGCTTGTGTTATTAGACCTTTTGGAATGTGCAATAGACCTATTGCATCCATTGAACCCTTCTATGCATCATCTCCAAGCTTCTTATCAGTAAGGCTGCAAAACATGTTCTTACTAAAGATGTTAAAAACATTGCATTTAAACAAATCTTTGTTAGATGGCAAGGAATACTTTTTGTGTTTGATTTTGTTATTGATTTTATTAAAGGAAAGTTTAATTCTATACCAAATTTCCTAACTTATGAACTTTTTAGGGAACTAAAACTTAAGTAAGAGGCCTCTCTTACAAGGGCATCAGTCCCCAGCAAAGTTGGTTAATTTGCTAGTTAAAGATGTAAAAGCAAAAGAAGTTGAAAAACTTCTTGATGATGCTTATGATTGAGTTTTGGATAAGTCCATCACATATCCTTCAATCCCAAAGTATATAGACTTTTTATGTGTTATTAAAAACAATTATGGTTAGTTTAAACCTAATAAGGTTGCTCATTTTTATCTTAAAGATGATATTTATCCTCATAATAATACGAAGGATTGTTTATATTATCAATATGAATTAGGCTTTATTGTTATTGAACCTATAGAAAGAGGATCTAGATTTGGATCTGAATATGCCTTCATAGATTGGACCTAGATCAAATTCAAGATAAAGAAGATTCCTTATCCAAAAGATTGGCAAAGGGATCTCTTTGGGTATAGAGAACTAAAAGAATGGTGGAAGGGTAAAATATAAAATTACTTTGATTATATTGAAGTATGGGAAAAAGGCTTATTGTATGAAAATAGACAAAGGAAATTTAATTGGTTCATCCAAATGAAAATTCCAAATGATCCAAAAAGATTCCAAAACTAGTTTAAATTTTGGTTTTTTAAGTGGAAGTTGCATCATCTAACCTTGCCACACAAGGTGAGAATTGCTTATGAATAGTTTTGTGAAACAAATGAATAGGTTAAAAGTCCATTGTTAATGTTTGTAACTTGATATCTTATTCTATGGATTATTAAATGGGACTACACATTATGGCTAAACAAGTTAATGTGCTAGACATTGACATTAGACAAGTTCCACGATTGGCAAGATGGATTAATATTTAATGTTAGGAAAAATTTGACTTTTTTGATAATGAAGTCTGTACAAGAAAAGGAGTCATCTAAAGAAATAGACCTAAGGCTCCACCACCAAAGCCCACTCCTACTAGTCCCAAAAAGATATTAAAGACTTTAATGGAGTTTGTATCATAAGAGAGGTTATGGGAAATGATGACTACTTTGCTCTAACTAGATTAAGACACCTAAGCAGACTAAGTTGAAAGAAGTTAAAGGCATCTTAATATGATATTATGGAAGATTTTTAGGACCCATATGAGTTGTAAAGGGCAAAAGAACAAATAACTTTTAGTAAACATGACCACTAAGATAACTTTAATAAAGCTACTTTAACAAAAGTAAAGAAAGAAAGGACAACTTACTTTGAAAAAGAAGATTCCGTCAATTATGGTTATTACCTTTTACTTTGTATAAATAAGACCTCTTGGTTACTCCAAAGGTTGAGTCCAATTTCCTTCTCTTTCTCACTCTTGAAGCTTGTATTCTATCTCCTTTCCTTTGTAAACTATAACCTTGTAATGATGTTTGGCATTTACTAAAAGCTTTATTTTTGTAAGTACTTTAATCTTACTATTACTTGTTAAAGTATCTTTCTTTTATATCATTATGCTTAATTTTAGTTTCTTAAAATTAATATGTGATCCTATGTTTTTGGTACCATACTAGGTTTTAAACCTAGTTTTTTAAGTAGGGGTTGCATCATCTAACCCTCACGCATAGATATATATATATATATATATTAATTTTAATAAACTAAACTAAGCATAATGATATAAAAGAAAGATTAGAACAAGTAATGCCAAGATTAAAATACTTACAAAAATAAAGCTTCTATTAAATGCTAAATGCCATTACAACCTTGTAGTTTACAAAGGAAAAAAGATTGAATACAAGCTAATCAAGATTAATTACTCAAATATTTGATAGATTTAGACTACTCAAGGTGTATTGACATACTTGTCATTATTAATCTATTGTTCAATATAGACACAAAATTTAATTTCATGAGTATTTGTGTTAATAACTCCTACAAATCAAAGGAAAAGTCTTATTATCAATAAATGAAGTAATGGTCTCATTTTCTAGCAAATGGACTATTCAAACCATGTAAGAAAGGCTAATCAAGATCAATGAATCTTGTGTTTAATGTAATTTAATGGACTTAGATTACCAAAGGTGATGTAGCCAAAGGCCTAATATTTAAGTAAAAACTAAAAAGGGATCTGAAGAGTGACTTGTAGAAATTCAAGCAGAAATTTTAGTCTTGTGTGTTGTCAAGAAAATGACTGTATATCTCAATCATTAGGTCAGAATGGAGTCATTTCAATTATAAACAAACAAGAACCTATAGATCTCTAACTTTTGTATTTTGAGTTTTGCAAATAACCACTGTAGAGTTATTGATTTAGGGGAAAAAGTGAACAAAGCAGAACTATGGTCAAAACACAAAAATGAGAAGGGACTTCAATGGTTGCTCTTCTAGGCTTCCAATGAAGTTAGTGGGGCATTAATTCTTCTAGATTGATGGCTATAACTCTTCAAGGGTGTAGACTTTGAAAAGCTCCTACTCTTTAAGGACAAAGTCAAAACTCTTCTAGATTTTCATGGGTATGAACTCTTTGAGGTTCAAAAGAATGCCCAAGGCAATTTTATTCATCCAATCAAGTCCGTTTTCTACATAATATTGATTGCCTTGTAAAGCAAAACCAAAGATAATGAAAAGACTTAAATCAAGCCTAGGAACTAGGAGCTAATAAAGAAAGATTATTAAAATAGAATATTTTCAATGTATAGGAAATGACAAAGTCAATGATGAGAATCTTATTGGTTATGGAAAGAATATTGTTGGTTATGGACTTGTCAAGAAGATTGATGAGCTTGAATGCAAGCTAATCTTCTTTGCTAAATGAACATTATGGAACTTGCTGATAAGGGCTTGTTGGTGAGAGACACAGTGATGCCGGCTACATCATTCCCCTTCTTTTTAGAAGAATTTGTTGTTGAATTCAAATCATCATTATCACAAAATCACCCACATAAGGTGTTAAATGACACATGTTAAATACATCATGTATCTTCATATGAGAAGAAAGCTTCAGTCAATACACATTAGGATTAATGCACTCAAGAACTTTAAGTGGTTTAAGCTTTTGATCACTAAGCTTGTTGTAGATTCAATGGGATGATGTTCCAATGGTAAATAAGCCCAAACAAAATCTCTAGGTTCAAAGATAATTTCACATTGCCATCTGTTGACATCCCTTTTATAAGACTTAGCCTTGCTCTCCAAACTTCAATGCACTTTTTCATGGACTATCCTTATTCAAGAAACAATATCATCCACCTTATCAATTGATTTTTTTAGCAAAAGGAATTGGTGCAAGATCAAGAGCAGTCTATGGTTCATTGAACAATTATAAGAAAATTCCCCAAGTGACAATTGTATCTTTTAAGAGTGAGAGTTTTCATCAATCAAAGTCCTTGATATATTGCCTAATGACCGATTGACAACTTTAGTTTGTCCATCCATTTATAGGTGAAAGGCAGTACTATATTGCAACTTAGTACCAAAATTCTTCCATAGTTGTTGCCAAAAGTGACTAAGGAACTTTGTATCACAATCAAAAGTAATAGTTTTAGGAATGCCATGCAATTTGTAGACTTCTTTGAAGAATAAGTTAGCAATTCATGAGGCATCCATAGTTTTACGACAAGGAATGAAACATGTCATCTTTAAAATCCTATCAACAACCATAAAGATTGAATCCATACCTTTGAATGTACATGGTAGTCTTCCCGAGGAGCTTATGGTATCGACAAGGGAAAATACAAACCAACATTAGTAACTTGCCCTTTTCCTACTTGGCAACGTCAACACCTCATCACAAGCCAATATACTTCATATTTTAGATAAGGCCAAAAATACTTGGCTGAAACATGTTGCACAGTCTTGTCATGTCCAAAGTGTCCATCATGGTGAATTTCATCAATCATCCTTTGTTGAAGAGAGCAATCCAACACACATAGATGATTTTCTTTAAAAAGGAAGCCATTGCATAAAGTAAAATCAGCAAGCTTCTTTTCTTGCTGTTAGAAATAATCTTTGAAAAGTAAGGATCTTCTTGTTACAACTCCTAAAAAGAATTAAATCTGAGAATAGTAGAGCACATAGTATGTAGTAAGCTCTTCTTCCAACTAGAAGTATTGACAACCTGATTTTGAACTTCCACCTTATGCTTGATAATAAACAAGAATTCTTGAATATATTCAGCCCATTTGGCACGCCTGAAATTGAGTTTTTATTGCCCTAAACGCCTGAAATTGAGTTTTTATTGCCCTAAAATGTACTTGCAAGCTTAATGATCAGTGTACAAAATAAATTCCTGATGAACAATATATTGCCTTTGATGCTCCAGTGTGTAAAATAGTGCATAAAATTCCAAATCATAAGTGCTATAACAAAGTTTTGCACCATTCTCAATTTCTCACTAAAGAAGGCAATGGGTCAGCCTCCTTGGCTCAAAACTCATTTAATGCCGATACCTAATGCATCGCAATATACCTTAAAAATAAAATCAAAATTAGACAATGCAAGAATCGGGGTCATGCTTAATTTTTCTTTGAGGTGTTCAAAGCTTTCCTGGGCTTCATTTGTCCACTCAAAAACCCCTTTCCTCATGCAAGAGGTGAGTGGGGCTATAAATGTGCAATGAATCACCAATAGAAATAAGTGAGACCATGGAAACTTTGAATTTTGTACACATTTGTTGGAGCAGGCCATTCTTTAATCACCTTGATCTTAGCATCATCAACTAAGATTCCATCTTTTGAAATATGAAATCCCAAGAATTGGATTTGTCTCATCATGTAATAGCATTTGTCAAGGGCCATATACAAGCATTCTTGTCTTAACACTTGTAATATTTCTTGAAAATGCTATAATGCTCATTAGTAGACTTGCTAAAAATCAGAATATCATCAAAACAAACCACAACAAACTTCCCAAGAAATGGCTTTAAAACCTAAGTCATTAACCTCATCAATGTGGATGGCACATTAGCAACCCAAATGGCACGAGTAGCCACTCAAATAGTCCATCTTTGGTTTTGAATATGATCTTCCATTCATCTTTAGGCTTAATTTTGATTTGGCGATATCCACTCTTTAAATCTAGCTTTGAAAAGATAGTTGCACTAGAGAGTTGATCCAAAAGATCATCGAGATGAGGAATTGGAAACCAGTATTTGATAATGACCTTATTGATTGCCCAATTGTCAACTCACATTCTCCAAGTGTCATTTTTCTTAGGCACCAAGAGGACTGGAATGACACATGGACTGAAACTCTCCCCTGTGAAACCCTTATTTAAGAGTTCCATAATTTGTTGCAATTCTTCATGTTTCGTTGGATTCATTTGATAATGAGCTAGATTAGGTGGTGAAGTTCTAGGCATCAAATCAATTTGGTGTTGAATGTCTCTTATAGGAGGAAGACCTGGTGGTAAGGTGTCTGGAAAGACATCACTAAATTCTTCCAAAAGAGGCTACATTTGACAAGGTTTAAAAGATACAACCACATTAGTTAAGGAATTCTCAAAAAAAGGAGTCTTCAGTGGTTCCTTACAAGGCACTAGAGTAATATTCTTTCTCCACCATACTCAAAAGAATATGTATTATGATATAGTCTTCTTATCGAATTGCCACAGCTGACCAAGAATAATATGACTAGCATCCATAGGTAGAATATTGTACCATATTTTGTCAAAATAAATAGAGCTGATAGAAAGATTGACAAGACATCATTTGGAAACAATTACCTCAATACATTTCTTTAACCATGATATTTTGTAAGACGTCAAGTGCACCTTCAACTCCAATTTTATCTTACTTATTACTTTTGAAATCACATTTTCACAGCAACCAAAGCAATAATCAGTTGACATACCTTCCTCAAAATGATGTAGACTGATTGAAAAATATTGGTGTGCAACCACCTATATCTGGTGTCATCTTTAGGAGTGAGGAAAATCCTTTTAACCATGAAAAGCTAGCCAGAATCAGCATGTACAATTTGTTCATCTTCCACTGCAACTTCATCATCTTTCTACTCTTCTTTGCATGGCTCCTTCTCATCATCATCAAACTCATTATCCACACAAAAAACCTTTGTCAGCTGGTTGATTTTTATTGAATCGACAATTGTTAGCACAATGATTGACCTCCCTACAAGAATAATAATGCATACAGCTGTGTTGGGTTGCTTTGAAAGATTGGGTATAGTAGGGAGCTTACTATCAGGTTGTGCTGAAATTTTAGTGACTTAGGCAGTGCTGGTGGCACTCCTCATTTCTTGGTTCAGCAAAGTAGAGGTTTGCAGCCTTCTAGAGCAAGAATGCTCCACTGTGAGTGCTTGTTGATGTGAACCCCCCAAATCCCAAATGTTAAGGACTTCTAAGGCATCTTGGATATGAAGTTGAAGACCATTCAAATATTTGCTCACAAGCATCTCTTCCAAATCTTGAATATTGTTACAAATCACCAATTTGTTGAACTTATTGGTGTATTGGTCTACTAATTATGTACCTTGCCTCAGATTTTGGTACCTTTGGTAGAGCTCTCTTTTGTATCCTTTTGGAAGGAAATACTTTTGAATCTTGTCCTTCATGTTTCACCATGAAGTGATTGGAGCCCTACCAATAGATTAGTAAGTTTGTTTCTCTCATTGCCACCAAGCTACGACCTTGCCTCAAAATCACATAGCATTGATATTAGCATGATGATCATCTGGGATTTTTCTATACTTAAAGACTTCATTTACAAGGGTCAACCAATCAACAATTTCATTAGCAGAATCAGTACCTAAAAATTTTAGAATATCCCTCTTCATTTCCTTTTCCCAATCTGGTTCACAAAATTATTGGGCACGAAAATGAGCATTCCTCCTTCAGGGAAAAGACTTAATACTTTTTGAAGAAGAGGAATCACCATTAAATTCTTCAGTTCTAAAATGGAATGGAGGGCTGTTTGCTTTAGCCCTTAGATGCTATACTTCTCATGTCAAGGCATCAATTTGTTGTTCCATATGTTGTTGTAAATTCTCAGCAAGTGTGTGCACTTCATTTAATGGAATGGCTTTTCCATCTCGACATCTGGCTTGTCTTGGAGGCATTGTCCTCTCCTCCAAAGCTTTGACACCAAATTATGTAGCCAAAGACTTAGCAATTAAGTCAAAAATAAAAAAGGATCAGGAAAGTGACCTGTAGAAATTCGAATGGAAATTTTAGTTTTGCATGTCGTTAGGAAAATGACTGTATCTCTCAATTACAAATTACATGTTTTGATTTTTTGCAGATAAGTGCTGCAAAGTTATCGATTTAGGGGAAGAAGTGAACAAAATAGAACTGGTCAAAACATTAAAATGAGGAGGGACTTCAATGGTTGCTCTTTTAGGATTCCAATTAAGTTAGTGGGGCATCAATTCTTCTATAAACTTTGAAAAGCTCCAACTCTTCAAGGATGAAGAGAAAAACTCTTCTAGGTTTTCATGGGTATGAACTCTTTGAGGTTCAAAAGAATACCCAAAGCAATTTCATTCATCCAATTCTACATAATATTGATTGTGTTTTAAAGCAAAGCAAAAGATAATGAAAAGACTTAAATCAAGCCTAGGAACTAAGAGCTAATAAAGAAAGATTATCAAAATAGAATACTTTCAAAGTTTCCCACAATTTAAATCAAGTCTAGGAACTAGGAGCCAATAAAGAAAGATTATCAAAATAGAATATTTTCAATGTACAGGAAATGACAGAGTCAATGATGAGAATCTTGTGGTTATGGACCTGTCAAGAAGACTGATGAGCTTGAATGTGAGCTGATCTTCTTGGCTGAACAAACATTGTGGAACTTGCTGATGAGAGCTTGTTGGTGAGAGATGTGGTGATGCAGGCTGCATTAAGGGGCATGCAATGTTTAAGGTAAAGAAAGTTCTATATCTTCAAGACTAGCAAGGTGACCTATTTGCCACTAAAGACCTCAAAGAATGGTAGAAGGTGAAAACCCACAATTATTTTGACTATACCCAAGCATGGGAAAGAGCATTGTTATATTGAAACATGCTTTAGAAATTCAGTTGGTTCATTTAGATCCATTTTTTGAATGACTCAAAGAGATTTCCTAATTGGTTTAAAATGTAGTTTTTCAAATGGCGATTACATCTCATAACCTTACCTAATAAGGTAGGAAATATTTATTAATAGTTTTGTGAAAAAAATGATGAGGTTAAAAACCTCTTATTGTTGTTCACCTCTTAGTATCATATGCCATGGCCAAATAGACTAGTGTGTTAGATGTACGAACATTTGTTGGTGGGAACAATTTAACTTCTTTGAAGACAATGTTTATACCACTAAGGGAATAATTAGCCTAAATGGTCCAAAGACCACACCGTAACTTACAGTATCTAGTGCAGAGTTCAGTTCTATAAATAATTATTATTTAAATTTCCATTAATAATTATTTTTTTTTCTATTTCTTTTAACACTATGACTACTACTACTATGAGAGAGCCAAGTAAGTCTTGACCTATCCATCGATCTGCATAATATCATTATTAACCATTTATGCCAATTCCTTAAAAGTCTTCTTTTACTACAACAAGCCAACAATGACAATGTGACTTGGGATTTCAATTATCATAACAATGGCTAGATACCATTCATTAACAATATAACATTCATTAATTCATTAACAATATATCAAACAACAATGTTAAATAGCAAATAACAATACTATAAAAACTAAGGTAAAAGTTATAGAACTTATAAAATGATAGCTTTCATTGATTGTTGATACAAGCTTGAATATTTTACAAAGGATACAAGGTTTTCAAAAGAAGAAAAAACAAAAGAAAACTAGACTTTGATTTTCCTTACTCAAGCATCTCTTCTTATAATTAGGATAAAAGGTAATGATTGTCTCAAGGTGGGTCCCAAAGGTTCCTTACTTTATAAAAATTAAGAGATTCTTTGCTTTCTAAAAGCTTTTAATGTTGGGCATCTTCGTAGTTTTATCACCAAATGTAACTTTATCACTTTTACACCTCATAAGGGTCTTGTGAATCCTACATAATATCATCCTTTTGATTCAAACTACTTTCTAGCTAAGTATGACTCTCTTATAGAGTGGGTTCACTTTGAAGTAATGATGTCATCATTTCAAGTAATTTCTCTCTTATATAGATACAATTGGTTCTAGTGCAGTCCTAGGACCATTTAGGCTAATTATTCCCTTAGCCATATAAATGCCATCTTTAAAAAAGTTAAATTTTTCTATTGGTGGATGTTAATTTGTCTAACTAACCATGGAACATGTTTGATATCCATATATCTAACATGGTAGCTTGTTTGGCCATAATGGTATAGTCTCACTTAATGGTAGGAAAAGGCAAACAACAGTAAGAGGTCTTTAACCTCAACATTTTTTTTCACAAAACTATTCATAAACATTTCTTATATTATTGGGTAAGGTTATGGGATGCAATCCCCATTTAAAGAACTGCACATTAAACCAATTGGGAAATCTTTTGGATCATTTGAAAAGTGGGTCTAAATGAACCAGCTAAATTTCTTTTCCCTCTTTCATATAACAATGCTCTTTCCTATGTTTCAATATAGTCAAAATAATTGTAAGCTTTAACCTTCCGCCATTTTTTGAGCTCTATAGTGACAAATAGGTCACTTTGCCAATCTTTAAGATAAAGAATTTTCTTTACCTTAAACTTGGTATGTGTCCATTCTCCATAACCATGCTTGTTCTAGTGCATCTTTATATGGGTTTAATAACCATTAAGTTTATTTTATGCAAAATCTATTGATAATATAAGCAATCATTCGTATTTGTATGAGGATACATATTATCTTTAAGATAAAGTTATGAGATCTCATTAAGGATGAAACTAAGTATAACTATTCTTAATAACCCATCAAAAATCATTGTACCTTGGGATTAAAGGATACATCAATGTTTTGTCTCAAGCACACTCATAAGCATCTTCCCAACCTTTATAAACTTCTATTTATTTTTTAACTTGATGTATCTTTAGGCTAGTGAAATAATTGACCTTATTGGGGATTGGGGCCCCTGTAATAAGGGCATTTACTCATCCAAATCCCTACAAAAACTAATTGAGTAAGAAAATCAAGGAGAGATTTTGATTTTCCTTTAATAAACTCAATGTCACAATCAAATACAAATAATATTCCTTGCACCTAGCAAGATCTATTTAAAAGGTATGTTCTTAAATGGACAATATTATTTATTTATATGAGGATACATTGATTGTTGATGCTGGAATCCCAAGCAAATCAAAGAAGATGGGACGCGTAAAGTTTGTTGAAATTAGATTAAAATTTTAACAACACTCAACCTTAAACCAATTGGGAAATCTCTTTAGGTCATTCAGAAAGTGGATCTAAATGAACCAACTTATATTTCTTATGCTTGTTTTCATGATAATAGTGATTTTTTTCATGGCTTCAATATAGTTAAAATAATTTTAGGTTTTAACCTGCCACAAATTCTTGAGGTCTCTAATGGCACTAGCTAGTCCTTAGGATAAAGAATTTTCTTTACATTAAACTTGACATGCACCCATTCTCCATAACCATAGTTTGTTCCAGTGCCTCTCTCTATAGGTTCAAAAACCATTAAGCTTGTTTCATGTAGAATTTACTAATAATACAACAATCCTTCATATTAATATAAGGATACACATTATCTTTAGGATAACATCATGCAACTTCATTAGGCTGAAACTGAGTATAATTATTCTTAATAGTACATAAAAAATCAATGTGCTATGACATTAAAGTGGATTTGAATGAATGTATTGTTTGGGTTGAGATTATCTTTCTAGGTTTAACCTCATACTCCTTTGTTAATGAATGTATTGTTAAATTTTTGAATGCACAAAACTATAGTATGAATTTCTTTTTTAATAGTAGAGTAATTAACTCTAACCTCTTTTATATTCTTAAAGTAAATCGAAGAAGAAAATATCTTAGATAATTCTTTAAAAGAGAAGGAGTTAGAATCTTCAATATGTTACCTCATTGACATTGTTATTAGCTATAAATAACTTACTAAGATCACAGTTGTTAATAAAGAATACATTATCAACAAGTTCCAAAGGTGAGTTCTTACAATGAAAGGAGGAGCTTTGTGAGGGGGAAATGAAGAGACAGTCTCTTATTTAGGAATTGAACCATTACATAATTGAANAATGCCATCTTAAAAAAGTTAATTTTTCTATTAGTGGATGTTAATTGTCCTGCTACCATGGAACATGTTTGATATCATATATCTAACATGGTAGCTTGTTTGGCCATAATGGTAATAGTCTCACTTAATGGTACGAAAAGGCAAACAACAGTAAGAGGTCTTTAACCTCAACATTTTTTTTTCACAAAACTATTCATAAACATTTCTTATATTATTGGGTAAGGTTATGGGATGCAATCCCCATTTAAAGAACTGCACATTAAACCAATTGGGAAATCTCTTTGGATCATTTGAAAAGTGGCGTCTAAATGAACCAACTAAATTTCTTTTCCCTCTTTTCATATAACAATGCTCTTTCCTATGTTTCAATATAGTCAAAATAATTGTAAGCTTTAACCTTCCGCCATTTTTTGAGCTCTACAGTGACAAATAGGTCACTTTGCCAATCTTTAAAATAAAGAATTTTCTTTACCTTAAACTTGGTATGTGTCCATTCTCCATAACCATTGCTTGTTCTAGTGCATCTTTATATGGGTTTAATAACCATTAAGTTTATTTTATGCAAAATCTATTGATAATATAAGCAATCATTCGTATTTGTATGAGGATACATATTATCTTTAAGATAAAGTTATGAGATCTCATTAGGATGAAACTAAGTATAACTATTCTTAATAACCCATCAAAAATCATTGTACCTTGGGACTAAAGGATACATCAATGTTTTGTCTCAAGCACACTCATAAGCATCTTCCCAACCTTTATAAACTTCTATTATTTTTTAACTTGATGTATCTTTAGCTAGTGAAATAATTGACCTTATTGGGGATTGGGTCCCCTGTAATAAGGGCATTTTACTCATCCAAATCCCTACAAAAACTAATGAGTATGATTTTCCTTTAATAAACTCAATGTCAAAATCAAATACAAATAATATTCCTTGCCACCTAGCAAAGATCTATTTAAAAGGTATGTTCTTAAATGGACAATATTATTATATTATATGAGGATACATTGATTGTTGATGCTGGAATCCCAAGCAAATCAAAGAAGATGGGACGCGTAAAGGTTTGTTGAAATTAGATGAAAATTTTAACAACACTTCAACCTTAAGCTGATTGGGAAATCTCTTTAGGTCATTCAGAAAGTGGATCTAAATGAACCAACTTAATTTCTTATGCTTGTTTTCATATAATAGTGCTTTTTTTCATGCTTCAATATAGTTAAAATAATTTTAGGTTTTAACCTGCCACAATTCTTTGAGGTCTCTAATGGCACTAGCTAGTCCTTAGGATAAAGAATTTTCTTTACATTAAACTTGATATGCACCCATTCTCCATAACCATAGTTTGTTCTAGTGCCTCTCTCTATAGGTTCAAAAACCATTAAGCTTGTTTCATGTAGAATTTACTAATAATACAACAATCCTTCATATTAATATAAGGATACACATTATCTTTAGGATAACATCATGCAACTTCATTAGGCTGAAACTGAGTATAATTATTCTTAATAGTACATAAAAAATCAATGTGCTATGACATTAAAGTGGATTTGAATGAATGTATTGTTTGGGATTGAGATTATCTTTCTAGGTTTAACCTCATACTCCTTTGTTAATGAATGTATTGTTAAATTTTTGAATGCACAAAACTATAGTATGAATTTCTTTTTTAATAGTAGAGTAATTAACTCTAACCTCTTTTTATATTCTTAAAGTAAATTGAAGAAGAAAATATCTTAGATAACTCTTTAAAATAGAAGGAGTTAGAATCTTCAATATGTTACCTCATTGACATTGTTATTAGCTATAAATAACTTACTAAGATCACAGTTGTTAATAAAGAATACATTATCAACAAGTTCCAAAGGTGAGTTCTTACAATGAAAGGAGGAGCTTTGTGAGGGGGAAATGAAGAGACAGTCTCTTTATTTAGGAATTGAACCATTACATAATTGAAAGAAAAGCAAATAATGACTAACAACTCCTTTGTTTGATGGAATTGAAAGGACTCAAATTACTAAATGTGTACAAATATGTTGGTTACAATGAATGTAACGTTTGTTAAGGACACAAAAGTTAATTTCAAGATGATTTTTTGGGAATGAGTCCTTGCATTGCAAGCAGCTTTGATAGGAGGAAATGAATAGACAATCTTATTATTTATAAATACAACCATTGCATACTTATAAGAAAAGTCAATTATCTTGATAGTCTCAATCATCTTTGTAGTGATGTTGTCACCTCATTTCTAGATAATAAGCCTTTCTAGATAACAATGTTCATATTGGAATGGTGTAAGTAATATTAAAACCTGCCACTAGATTGAGTTTAAATAACTCAACAATTATTTATGTTGAAGATAAAAGACATAATCATTTCGATAACTCTTTATCAAGAGTGGTAAAATCAAGTTTAAGTGATGGACTTATTTGGTTCTCTTATTTTCCAAATTTTACCACAAAAATGCCTGACATTAAAAGCTTTTATAAAGCAAAGAACCCTTTGGGACCCACCTCGAGATAGTCATTACTTTTTCTCCTACTATAAGAAGAGATGCTAGAGTGATGAAAATAAGAGTCTAGTTTTCTTTTATTTTTCTTCTTTAGTAAAATATTTAAGCTTTTATCAATAATCAATGAAAGCATAAAGAAATTCAATACATATTCTTTAATAAGATATCATTAATTGAATTCATTGTCAGCTGAACTTCTAAATGCCATGCATTTCTTTGGGTCATAACACTTTCCTCTGAATCTAATTCAAAGTATAGTTGTGTAAGATAATGCAACTATTATCAAGTGTTAAGTAAAAGTAAGGGCTTATCAGTCCTAACAAAGGAAGAAAATTTAATATTGGATCTTACTAATAAAATTTAGGATCCAAGAGGAAATCGAGAACAACTAAAAAAATATCTACATCTAGCTAAAGAAAATACTAACCAAAAGATTTGTGAACCATAGAAAACTAATGTTTGAAAATTGTTATGCAAAGAATAAGAGAAGAAATTTCTAGTTTAAAAGCTAAAGAAAAACCATCTATCAACAAACTAAGAGTTGAAATCAATCAATAAAAGGTTGAAATAAAAGGATTAAAAGAAAGGTATAATCCTTAAGGTTATAAACAAAGGAAAAAGAAGAAAATATCTTAGATGATTCTTTGAAAGAGAATGAATTAGAATCTCTTCAATATGTTAACCTCATTGACAAGGTTATTACACATAAATGGCTTACAAGAGAAAATGAAGGCTTTAATTTGCTCATATATTCCTATGGCCTTCAAGAATAGAAAGAAACATATAATGGAATTACCCTATGAAAAGACTTTTAATGAAAGTCAAATTCCCACTAAGTCTATGCCCATAGCTATAGAACCAAGGTACTTAGAGATCTGCAAAGAGAGATAGAAGATCTCTTGAATAAAGGGTTTATTAGGAAAAGCCATAGCCTATGGAGTTGTTCATCCTTTTATGTCAAAATGCAATTGAGTTAGAACAATGTGTTCCAAGATTAGTCATTACTTATAAACCTTTAAATAATTTTTTAATATGGTTTAAATATTTGATACCTAATAAAAAAGACTTGTTAAGTAACCTTTATGAAGCCAAGATGTTTTCCAAATTTGATATAAAGTTTGAGTATTGGCAAATCAAGGTTCATGAAAAGGATAAATATAAAACAATATTCATTATTCCATTCGGACACTATGAATGGAATGTCATTTCATTCAAGTTAAAAATTACTCTTTCTAAATTTTAGAAACTTATGAATGAAATATTTAATAGTTGTTTAGCATTTATCGTTATTTATATCTATGATGTATTAGTCTTGTCTGATAATATCGAACAACACTTTAAGCATTTAAATATCTTTCTAGATGCCATGACAAAAGCTGCGCTAGCATCACCAATTAAAAAGTTGAAGTTATGACAAACCAAGATTAGATTTTTTGGTCACTTAATAGAGAATAGAACTATTATTTTGATTGATTGAGCAATTGAATTTACCTCAAAATTTCCTGAAGAAATTAGAGATGAACAACAATTGCAACAATTTTGGGAAGTTTTAATTATATTTCAGAATTTAGCATAATTTATCTTATAATGCTAAACCTTTATTCAAAAGATTTCAAAAGAATCCTTTGATATGGATGGATAGAAATATAATTATTGTTAAAAGAATAAAGGCTCAAGCAAAAAGCTACCATGTTTAACTATTTCCCATTTTGATGCCTTAAAGATTGTTGAGATAGATGCATCATGATGAGAAACTTGGAGATGATGTGTGGAAGGCTTTAAAGGATGCAAGAAGTCCATTGCACATTCCAGAAGTCTAATAACACAAACTAAAGCCAAAAGATGAAAGAAGTTCTAAATGGGCTAATTGAGGACATTCAAGCTAACCAAGTTACAAATGATGCAAATTCAATCTTGAAAAAGAGTCAAGGCCTTATTAATATGATTAAAGTACTTAATAAGGTAAAGCTAAGTAATAGCATTTACTCCTAAATAGGAGTTAATCCTATAAAAGGGATTTTTATGAAAGCGGAAGTTTTCTACATAAGAATTTATCTTAAATAGGAATTTGTCCTAAATAAGGATTTGTATTAAAAAGAAATTTATACCTCTTTAGAATTGCTATTTTAACCTCTAAATAAGCACCTCCTTGTAACCTATAGAAATACAAAGTGAGGGTTTTCTTCTTCAATTCTTTCAAAGACTAAAGAACTTATTAAGAAGTACCTCTTCTTGTGGCATTTAACTCGAGTTATCACTTTCAATTTTCCTCTTTTCTGAAGTGTGACATCTATATCCTTCTTAAATACTTTAGGTTTGTGTTCTTTTGAATATTGGGTCTAGGGTTTGTATTATTAAAATCTGATTTAGCTTTCTTAGATATTCTTTGATTCCTTGCATGTGTTGAGTCCCTAAGCCACATCTTTTTAGGGTTTCTCACATCATATCAGGTAAGGGATATAAAGGTATTCTTAAACAAAGACTTCATTCCTAAGAAGAACTTTGATTTACTTCAAGAATATGGAATGGGATTAGAGTTAATTACTTTACAATTAAAAAGGAAATTCTTGCTATAATTGATTGTAAAGTAGTAAAAGATATGCTTGCAAGATAAGTTATGACCATAGCTTCTAAGCAAATCTTTGCTAGATGGCAAGGAATGTTACTTGCATTTGACTCTAACATCAAGTTAAAGGAACATCAAACTCACTCCTTGATTTTCTAACTTATGAATTTTTGTAGGGATCTAGATGAGTAAAAGACCCTTAATACAAGGGCCATAATCCCTAGTCATGTTGGTTATTTCATTAACTAAAAATGCATCAAGTTCAAAAAAAAAAAGGAGTTGATAAAGTTTGAGAAGACACTTATGAGTGTGCTCGAGACAAAACATTAACATATCCTTTAATCCCAAGGTACATTGATTTTTTATGTGCTAAACTTTGGCCTAATGAAGTAAGCATGATTTTATCTTAAAAAAGATATGTATTCTGCAAGAAACAAGACATCAATTCTTAGACCCATAAAGAATGACACTAAAACAAACTATGGTTATAGAGAATGGGCTATGCCAAGTTTAAAATCAAAACATTACATATTTTCAATTTTGAGAATTTAAACTGTTATAAGGATAAATGCATTATTAATAGCTAGTTAAATTTAACATTTGTAAGTTTTTTAGGTGTCTCCCTTACAACAATGTTATATGAAATGATTTATATAATTTTAGTCTACAAACACATTACTTAAGAAAAAGCTAATACAATGGATTCTAATAAGATGTTTCCCCACTCCCCTCATGAGTAATATGCTTGACCCAACATTAAAACTTGGGGTTGCTATTTATATATTCATCCACTAAAGTGTATTTTATACAATTAAGTCCATTACTAGTATTTTTGTTCAATTAACATATTCAAATATTATGTTTTTCTCACCATTTAAAATGCAGTGGCATTAACAATAAACTGAAAAATCAAAACATTGCATTTTTTCAACTTTTAGAATTTTAAAGTTTTATAGGGGTAAATACATTTTTAATAATTAGTTGAATTTAAATTTTGTGCTTTTCTTAATTCTTTCCTTTGCCACAATGCAATTTGAAATGATTTATATAATTTTAGTATACAAACACATTACTTAAGAAAAAGCTAGTACAATGGACTCTAATAAGATGTTTCCCCACTCCCCTCATGAGCAATATGCTTGACCCAACATTAAAACTTGGGGTTGCTATTTATATATTCATCCACTAAAGTGTATTTTATACAATTAAGTCCATTACTAGTATTTTTGTTCAATTAACATATTCAAATATTATGTTTTTCTCACCATTTAAAATGCAGTGGCATTAACAATAAACTGAAAAATCAAAACATTGCATTTTTTCAACTTTTAGAATTTTAAAGTTTTATAGAGGTAAATACATTTTTAATAATTAGTTGAATTTAAATTTTGTGCTTTTTTTAATTCTCTCCTTTGCCACAATGCAATTTGAAATGATTTATATAATTTTAGTATACAAACACATTACTTAAGAAAAAGTTAGTACAATGGACTCTAATAAGATGTTTCCTCACTCCCCTCATGAGCAATATGCTTGGCCTAACATTAAAACTTAGGGTTGCTATTTATAATATTCATTCACTAAAGTGTATTTTATACAATTGAGTCCATTACTTGTATTTTTGTTCAATTAACATATTCAAATATTATGTTTTTTCTCACCATTTAAAATGTAGTGGCATTAACAATAAATTGAAAAATCAAAACATTGAATTTTTTCAACTTTTAGAATTTTAAAATCTTATAGGGGTAAATACATTTTTAATAATTAGTTGAATTTAAATTTTGTGCTTTTTTTAATTCTCTCCTTTGCCACAATGCAATTTGAAATGATTTATATAATTTTAGTCTACAACCATATTAATTAAGAAAAAACAAATGCAATCGACTCTAATAAAAAGTTTCCCCACACCTCTCAAGAGCAATATGGTTGACCCAACATTAAAGCTTGGGGTTGTTATTTACAATATTCATCCACTAAAGTGTATTTTATACAATTGAGTCCATTACTTATATTTTTGTTCAATTAACATATTTAAAAATTATGTTTTTCTCACCATTTAAAATGCAATGACATTAACAATAAATTTAAAAATCAAAACATTGCATTTTTTCAACATTTAGAATTTTTAAGTCTTATAGGGGTAAATGCATTGTTAATAATGTGTTAAATTTAAACTTTGCAATTTTCCTAATTGTCTCCTTTGCGACAATGCTATATGAAATGATTTATATAATTTTAGTCTACAAACACATTACTTAAGAAAAAGCAAATGCAATGAACTCTAATAAGAAGTTTCCCCACTCCCCTCAAAAGTAATACGCTTGACCCAACATTGAAACTTGGGATTGCTATTTATAATATCCATCCACTAAAATGTATTTTATACAATTGAGTCCATTACTTGTATTTTTCTTCAATTAACATATTTAAATATTATGTTTTTCTCGCCATTTAAAATGCAATGACATTTATAATAAATTTAAAAATCAAGACATTGCATTTTTCAACTTTTAGAATTTTCAAGTCTTATAGGAGTAAATGCATTGTTAATAATTAGTTGAATTTAAATTTTGTACTTTTTTTAATTCTCTCCATTGTCACAATGCAATTTGAAATAATTTATATAATTTTAGTCTACAAATTTATTACTGAAGAAAAAGTAAATGCAATGGACTCTAATAAGAAGTTTCCCCACTCCCTTCAAGAGCAATACATTTGACCTAACATTGAAGCTTAGGATTGTTATTTATAATATTCATATCCTAATTGTATTTTATACAATTAAGTCCATTACTTGTATTTTTTTTCAATTAATATATTCAAATATTATGTTTTTCTCACCATTCAAAATGCACTAGCATTAACAATAAATTTAATAATCAAAACATTGCATTTTTTCAACTTATAGAATTTTAAAGTCTAATAAGGATAAATACATTGTTAATAATTTACCAAATTTAAATTTTGTAATTTTCTTAATTGTCCCCTTTGCTACAATGCTATATGAAATGATTTATATAATTTTACTCTACAAACATATTAATTAAGAAAAAGCTAATGCAATGGACTCTAATAAAAAATTTCCCCACTCCCTTCAAGAGCAATATGTTTGACCCAACATTGAAGCTTAGGATCGCTATTTATAATATTCATCCACTAAAGTGTATTTTATACAATTGAGTCCATTACTATTATTTTTGTTCAACATATTGAAATATTATATTTTCCTCACCATTCAAATGAAATGACATTAATAATAATTTTTAAAATCAAAACATTAAATTTTTCCAACTTTTAGAATTTTAATGTATTAAAAGGATAAATCCATTATTGACAATCAGTTAAATATAAATTTTAAAATGTTCTTAATTGTCTCCTTTGCTACAATGCTATATGAAATGATTTATATAATTTTTGTCTACAAACATATTACTTAAGAAAAATCTAATGCAATGGACTCTAATAAGAAGTTTTCCCACACCCCTTAATAGCAATATGCTTGACCCAACACTAAAACTTGGGATTGCAATTTATAATATTCATCCACTAAAGTGTATTTTATATAATTAAGTCCATTACTTGAATTTTCATCCAATTGACATATTTTCAATGTTTAGAATTTTAATCTCTTTTAGGGATAAATACATTGTTAATAATTAGTTGAATTTAAAATTTGTAATAATTGCATTAACAATAAATTTAAAAATCAAAACATTGCATTTTTTTAATTTTTAGAATTTTAAAGTCTTATAGGAATAAATGTATTGTTAATAATCAATTGAATTTAAATTTTGTAATTTTTTTAATCATCTCCTTTGCAACAATGCTATTTGAATTGGTTTATGTAATTTTAGTTTGCAAAGATATTACTTAAGAACAAGCAAATGCAATGGACTCTAATAAGAAGTTTCCACATTACCCTCAAAATCAATATGCTTGACACAACATTGAAGTTTGGAATTGCTATTTATAACTTTCATCCACAAAAGTGTATTTTATATTATTGAGTACATTACTTGTATTTTTGTTCAATTAACATACTCAAATATTATATTTTTCTCACCATTGAAATGCAATGACATTAACAATAAATTTAAAAATCAAAACATTACACTTTTTCAACTTTTAGAATTTTAAAGTTCTATAGGGATAAATGTATTGTTAATAATAAGTTGAATTTAAATTTTGTAATTTTTTTAATTGTCTCCTTTGCCACAATGCAATTTGATATGATTTATATAATTTTAGTCTACAAACAAATTAGTTAAGAAAAAGCAAATGCAATGGACTCTAATAAGAAGTTTCCCCACTCCCCTCAAGAGGAATATGTTTGACCCAACTTCAAAGCTTGGTATTACTATTTATAATATTCATCCACTAGAGTATATTTTTTACAATTGAGTCCATTACTTGTACTTTTGTTCAATTAATATATTCAAATATTATGTTTTTCTCACCATTCAAATGCAATGGCATAACAATAAAATTTAAAATCTAAACATTGCACTTTTTCAATTTTTAGAGTTCTAAAGTCTTATAAGGATAAATACATTGTTAATAATCAGGTGAATTTAAATTTTGTAATTGTTTTAATTATCTCCTTTGCCACAATGCAATTTGAAATGATTTATATAATTTTAGTCTACAAACATATTACTTAAGAAAAAGCAAATACAATGGACTCTAATAAGAAACTTCCCTATGCACCTAAAGAGCAATATGTTTAACCCAACATTGAAACTTAGGATTGCTATTTATAATATTTATCCACAAAAGTGTATTTTATACATTTAAGTGCATTACTTGTATTTTTGTTCAATTATTATGTTTTTCTCACCATTCAAATGCAATGACATTAACAATAAATTTTAAAATCAAAACATTGCACTTTTTCAATTTTTAGAATTGTAAAGTCTTATAAGGATAAATGCATTTTTAATAATTAGATGAGTTTAAATTTTGTAATTTTTTTATTGTCTCCTTTGCCACAATGCAATTTGAAATGATTTATATAATTTTAGTCTACAAACAAATTACTTAAGAAAAAGAAAAGGCAATGGTGTCTAATAAGAAGTATTCCCACTCTCCTCAAGAGTAGTATGTTTGACACAACATTGAATCTTAGGATTGCTATGTATAATATTCATCCACTAAAGTGTATTTTATACAATTAAGTCCATTACATTTAATTTTGTTCAATTAACATATTCAAATATTACATTTTTCTCTCCTTTGAAATGTAATGCCATTAACAATAAATTTAAAAATCAAAAGATTGGATTTTTTTAATTTTTAGAATTTTAAAGATGTATATAGGTAAATGCATTGTTATTAATCAGTTGAGTTTAAAGTTTATAATTTTTTAATTGTCTCCTTTGTGACAATGGTATTTGAAATGATTTATATAATTTTAGCCTAAAAGTATATTATTTAAGCAAAAGCAAATGCAATGGACTCTAATAAAAAGTTTCTCCACTCCCTTCTAAACCAATATGCTTGACCCACCTTTAAAGCTTGGGATTGTTATTTATAATATTCATCCACAAAGTGTATTTTATACAATTGAGTCCATTAACTGTATTTCTTCTCAATTAATATATTTAAATATTATGTTTTTCTCAGCATTCAAATGCAATGGCACTAAGAGTAAATTTAAAAATCGAAACATTGCAATTCTTAAATTTTTTGAATTGTAAAGTCTTAAAGGGACAAATACATTGTTAATAATTAGTTAAAATTAAATTTTCTTTTTTTTAATTGTCTTCTTTGCCACAATGCAATTTCAAGTGATTTACATAATTTTGGTCTACAAACATATTACTTAAGAAAAAATAAAAGTAATGGACTCTAATATAAAGATTTTCCACTACCCTTTTGAGATATATGCTTGACTTAACATTGAGGCTTGAGATTTTTATTTATAATATTTATCTACTAAAGTGTATTTTTTACAATTAAGTCCATTACTTGTATTTTGTTCAATTATCATATTCAAATATTACGTTTTTCTCAACATTCAAATGTAATGCCATTAACAATAAATTTAAAAATCAAATCATTGCATTTTTTTCAATTTTTAGAATTTTAAAGTCTTATAGGGATAAATGCATTGTTAATAATTAGTTGAATTTAAATTTTCTAATTTTTTAATTGTCTCCTTTGGCACAATGTAATTTGAAATAATTTATATAATTTTAGTCTACAAACATATTACTTAAGAAAAAGCAAATGCAATGGACTCTAACCAGAAGTTTTCCCACTTCCTTCTAGAGATATATGCTTAGCCAAGCATTAATGCTTGGGATTGTTATTTATAATATTCATCCAATAAAGTTTATTTTGTACAATTGAGTCCATTACTTGTATTTTTGTTCAATTATCATATTCAAATATTATACTTTTCTCACCATTTAAAAGTAATGACATTAACAATAAATTAAAAAATCAAAACAATGCACTTTTTCAATTTTTAAAATTTTAAAATCCTATAAGGATAAATGCATTGCTAATAATAAGTTGAATTTAAATTTTGTAATTTTTTTTAATTATCTCCTTTGTCACAATGCAATTTGATATGATTTATATAATTTTAGTCTACAAACAAATTACTTAAGAAAAAGAAAATGCAATAGACTCTAACAAGAAGTTTCCCTATTCCCCTTAAGAGGAATATGCTTGACCCAACTTCAAAACTTGGTATTACTATTTATAATATTCATCCTCTAAAGTGTATTTTTTACAATTAAGTCAATTACTTGTACTTTTGTTCAATTAATATATTCAAATATTATATTTTTCTCACCATTCAAATGCAATGACATAGCAACAAATTTTAAAATCTAAACATTGCACATTTTCAATTTTTAGAATTCTAAAGTCTTATAGGGATAAATGCATTGTTAATAATCAAGTGAATTTAAATTTGTAATTTTTTTAATTGTCTCCTTTGCCACAATGCAATTTGAAATGATTTATATAATTTTAGTCTACAAACATATTACTTAAGAAAAAGCAAATGCAATGGACTCCAATAAAAAGGTTCCCCACTGCTTTTAAGAGCAATATGCTTGACACAACATTGAAGCTTCAATTGTTATTTATAATATTCATCCACAAAAGTGTATTTTATACAATTGATTCCATTACATGTATTTTTGTTCAATTATCATGTTTTTCTCACCATTCAAAATGCAGAGGCATTAACAATAAATTTAAGCATCAAAACATTGCATTTTTTCAACTTTTAAAATTTTAAAGTCTTATAGGAATTAATACATTGTTAATAATAATTGAATTTACATTTTCTACGTTTTCAATTGTGTCCTTTGCCACAATGCAAATTGAAATGATTTATATAATTTTAGTCTACAAACATATTACTTAAGAAAAAGCAAATGCAATGGACTCTAATAAGAAGTTTCCCTACTTCCCTCAAGAGGAATATGCTTGACCCAAATTTGAAGTTTGGGATTGCTATTTATAATATTCATCCATTAAAGTGTAGTTTATAGAATTGAGTTCACTACTTGAATTTTTTTTCTTAATTAACATATACAAATATTATGTTTGTAACACCATTCAAAAGTAATTGCATTAACAATAAATTTAAAAATCAAAACATTGCATTTTTTCAATTTTTAGAATTTTAAAGTCTTATAGGAATAAATGCATTGTTAATAATCAGTTGAATTTAAATTTTGTAATTTTTTTAATCATCACCTTTGCAACAATACTATTTGAAATGGTTTATGTAATTTTAGTTTACAAAGATATTACTTAAGAACAAACAAATGCAATGGACTCTAATAAGAAGTTTCCTCACTACCCTCAAAAGCAATATGCTTGACACAACATTGAAATTTGGGATTGCTATTTATAACTTTCATCCACTAAAGTGTATTTTATATTATTGAGTCCATTACTTGTATTTTTGTTTAATTAAAATATTCAAATATTATGTTTTTCTCACCATTGAAATGCAATGACATTAACAATAAATTTAAAAATCAAAACATTGCACTTTTTCAACTTTTAGAATTTTAAAGTCTTATAGGGATAAATGCATTGCTAATAATAAGTTGAATTTAAATTTTGTAATTTTTTTTAATTGTCTCCTTTTCCATAATGCAATTTGATATGATTTATATAATTTTAGTCTACAAACAAATTAGTTAAGAAAAAGCAAATGCAATGGACTCTAATAAGAAGTTTCCCCACTCCTCTCAAGAGGAATGTGCTTGACCCAACTTCAAAACTTGGTATTACTATTTATAATATTCATCCACTAGAGTATATTTTTTACAATTGAGTCCATTACTTGTACTTTTGTTCAATTAATATATTCAAATATTATGTTTTTCTCACCATTCAAATGCAATGGCATAACAATAAAATTTAAAATCTAAACATTGCACTTTTTCAATTTTTAGAATCGTAAAGTCTTATAGGGATAAATGCATTGTTAATAATCAAGTAAATTTAAATTTTGTAATTTTTTTAATTGTCTCCTTTTCCATGATGCAACTTGAAATGATTTATATAATTTTAGTCTATAAACATATTACTTAAGAAAAAGCAAATACAATGGACAATAAGAAGCTTCCCCGTGCACCTAAAGTGCAATATGCTTGACCCAACATTGAAACTTAGAATTGCTATTTATAATATTCATCCACAAAAGTGTATTTTATACAATTGAGTGCATTACTTGTATTTTTGTTCTATTAACATGTTCAAATATTATTTTTTTCTCACCATTCAAATACAATGGCATTAATAATAAATTTTAAAATCAAAACATTACACTTTTTTAATTTTTAGAATTCTAAAGTCTTATAAGGATAAATGCATTTTTAATAAATAGATGAATTTAAATTTTATAATTTTTTTTATTGTCTCCTTTGCCATAATGCAATTTCAAATGATTTATATAATTTTAGTCTACAAACAAATTACTTAAGAAAAAGAAAAGGCAATGGTGTCTAATAAGAAGTATTCCCACTCTCCTTAAGAGTAATATGTTTGACACAACATTGAATCTTAGGATTGCTATATATAATATTCATCCACTAAAGTGTATTTTATATAATTGAGTCCATTACATTTATTTTTGTTTAATTAACATATTCAAATAATACATTTTTCTCTCCTTTGAAATGTAATGCCATTAACAATAAAATTAAAAATCAAAAAATTGGATTTTTTTAATTTTTAGAATTTTAAAGATGTATATGGGTAAATGCATTGTTATTAATCAGTTGATTTTAAATTTTGTAATTTTTGCAATTCTTCAATTTTTTGAATTGAAAAGTCTTAAAGGGACAAATGCATTGTTAATATTTAGTTGAAATTAAATTTTCTTTTTTTTTAATTGTCTCCTTTACCACAATGCAATTTGAAATAATTTGTATAATTTTAGTCTACAGAAATATTACTCAAGAACAAGTAAATGCAATGGACTCTAATAAGAAGTTTCCCCACTGACCTCAAAGGCAATATGCTTGACACAACATTGAAGTTTGGGATTGCTATTTATAACTTTCATCTACTAAAGTGTATTTTATATTATTGAGTCCATTAGTTGTATTTTTGTTCAATTAATATATTCAAATATTATGTTTTTCTCACCATTGAAATGCAATGACATTAACAATAAATTTAAAAATCAAAACATTGCACTTTTTCAACTTTTAGAATTCTAAAGTCCTATAGGGATAAATACATTGCTAATAATAAGTTGAATTTAAATTTTATAATTTTTTTAATTGTCTCTTTTGCCACAATGCAATTTGATATGATTTATATAATTTTAGTCTACAAACATATTACTTAAGAAAAAGCAAATGCAATGGACTCTAATAAGAAGTTTCTCCACGCACCTAAAGAGCAATATGCTTGACCCAATATTGAAACTTAGGATTGCTATTTATAATATTCATCCAAAAAAGTGTATTTTATACAATTAAGTGAATTACTTGAATTTTTATTCAATTATTATGTTTTTCTCACCATTGAAATGCAATGGCATTAGCAATAAATTTTAAAATCAAAACATTGCACTTTTTCAATTTTTAGAATTCTAAAGTTTTATAAGAATAAATGCATTGTTAATAATCTGATGAATTTAAATTTTGTAATATTTTTTATTGTCTCCTTTGCCACAATGCAATTTGAAATGATTTATATAATTTTAGTCTACAAAAAAATTACTTAAGAAAAAGAAAAGTCAATGGTGTCTAATAAGAAGTATTCTCACTCTCTTCAAGAGCAGTATGTTTGACACAACATTGAAACTTGGGATTGCTATGTATAATATTCATCCACTAAAGTGTATTTTATACAATTGAGTCCATTACATGTATTTTTGTTCAATTAACATATTTAAATATTACATTTTTCTCTCATTTGAAATGTAATGCCATTAACAATAAATTTAAAATCAAAACATTGGATTTTTTAAATTTTTAGAATTTTAAAGACATATATGGGTAAATGCATTATTATTAATCAGTTGAGTTTAAATTTTGTAATTTTTTAATTGTCTCCTTTATGACAATGACATTTGAAATGATTTATATAATTCTAGCTTAAAGTATATTACTTAAGCAAAACCAAATGTAATAAATGCAATGGACTCTAATAAAAAGTTTTTGCACTATCCTCTAAACCAATATGCTTGACCCACCTATGAAGCTTGGGATTGTTATTTATAGTATTCTTCCACTAAAGTGTATTTTATACAATTAAGTCCATCAACTGTATTTCTACTCAATTAACATATTTAAATATTATGTTTTTTTCACCATTCAAATGCAATGACATTAACAATAAATTTAAAAATCAAAACATTGTAATTATTCACTTTTTTAATTGTAAAGTCTTAAAGGGACAAATGCATTGTTAATAATTAGTTGAAATTAAATTTTTCTTTTTAATTGTCTCCTTTGCCACAATGCAATTTTAAGTGATTTACATAATTTTAATCTACAAACATATTACTTAAGAAAAAGTAAAAGCAATGGACTCTAATATAAAGATTTGCCACTACCTTATTGAGATATATGCTTGACCCAACATTGAAATTTAGGATTTTTATTTATAATATTTATCCACTAAAATGTATTCTTTACAATTAAGTCCATTACTTGTATTTTGTTCAATTATCATATTCAAATATTGCATTTTTCTCAGCATTCAAATGTAATGTCATTAACAATAAATTTAAAAATCAAATCATTGCATTTTTTTCAATTTTCAGAATTTTAAAGTCTTGTAAGGATAAATTCATTGATAATAATTAGTTGAATTTAAATTTTCTAATTTTTTAATTGTCTCCTTTGGCACAATGTCATTTGAAATGATTTATACAATTTTAATCTACAAACATATTACTTAAGAAAAAACAAATGCAATGGATTATAACCAGAAGTTTTCCCATTTCCTTCTAGAGATATATGCTTAGCCAAGCATTAATGCTTGGGATTGTTATTTATAAGATTCATCCACTAAAGTGTATTTTGTACAATTGAGTCCATTACTTGTTGAAGTTCCCAATTTCACCCTAGGATCTACTAGTTTGTGATACTGAGAAGGGGGTGAATCAGTATCACCACAATTCGCAATTCGCAGGTAAGTGAACAACTTCAATCTCTTCTTAAAAGCGAACTCTTTCTCAGATTCGACTAAGGTAGATCTATTACTACCTACTAATCACAATAGTCCCCAAAGTCACCTTTCAGACACCTTGCCTAATAGACAATTCAGATGTTCTTGTTTAGGTCTTCCTTAGGTTATGGGTTGGCTGATACTTTAGCTGCATTCACAACTTAATTCAAAACACAAAATGTAAAGCAAATTAAGGACACACGAGATTTACGTGGTTCCGTCAACGTGACGTACATCCACGGTGGTAAGGACCCTCCCTTACCGAGACTACCCACTATACTTGAGAATTCTAGTTACAATGGATGTCTTAATCTTCTGCTCCTTTCACTATTGCAATTACTAAGCAAGTACAATACAAGGAGTGTCACTTACTGTGTCTACCCTTCTTCTAGCTTGTCTTGCCTCTGTTGAATTGAAAGGCTGCTCCACTGCTACTTAGAAGTTCACCGCAATGCTCTCTAACCTCTCTTGAAGAAATCTGGAAATACGTTGAGTTCTTTCTGATGCTTCACTGAATTTCTTCTCTAGGTTGTCTCACACAGCTCCTGCTTTCACCGTCTCACAGTCTCACTGTTTCATGGCCTGTCCTCACGCTTCTGGTCTGCCATTTCACGTCTCTTGGCCTGCCTCACGCTTCTAGTCTGCTGTCTTCTCTTCTGGGTGGTCTCACGGATACCAGGTCTGCTGTCTTCTCTTCCGGGTGGTCTCACGGATACCAGGTCTGCTGTCTTCTCTTCCGGGTGGTCTCACGGATACCAGGTCTGCTGTCTTCTCTTCCGGGTGGTCTGTTTCTTATTTCTCCTCTTGCTGGTTGTGTGTTTCTGGTTTGCTTGTAGGATGTGTTTCTAGTTTGCTTGCAGGAGGCGTTTCTAGTTTGCTTGCAGGAGGCGTTTCTGGTTTGCTTGCAGGATGTGTTTCTGGTTTGCTTGCAGGAGGTGTTTCTGGTTTGCTTGCAGGAGGCGTTTCTGGTTTGCTTGCAGGAGGTCGCACGTTCTGGTTTGCTCTCCTGGTGGTGACGTTTCTGGTTTGCTCTCCCGGTGGTGTCGTTCCTGATCTTTTGCCGTTCTGCTCTCTCTTCCTTTTGGCCAGTTGTTGTAGGGTGGCTGCTTATTCAATTGTGTTGGCCCTATGCCCTAGTTTTGTCTTTCAAGGCCTTTATATACTCTCTTCCACAAAACCCTAATAGGGCTTACGTGGCGGATTTACATTCTTGCCCTTACGTGGCAGATTTACTTTCTTGCCCTTCCATGTGACCTTATTCTCTTGCACACTTAATCCTAGTTGACAACAATTACAACCAATACAAGGTTGTGGGAACAACACTTGTATTTTTGTTCAATTATCATATTTGAATATTATATTTTTCTCACCATTCAAAAGTAATGACATTAACAATAAATTAAAAAATCAAAATATTGAACTTTTTCAATTTTTAGAAATTTAAGGTCCTATAAGGATAAATGCATTGTTAATAATTAGTTGAATTTAAATTTTGCAATTTTTTAACTATCTCCTTTGCCACAATGCAATTTGAAATTATTTATATAATTTTAATCTACAAACATATTACATAAGAATCTAATAAGAAGTTTCCCCACTCCCCGTAATAACAATATGCTTGACACAACATTGAATCTTGCAATTGCTATTTATAATATTCATCCACTAAAATGTATTTTATACAATTAAGTCTATTACCTGTATTTTCTATCAATTAACATATTCAAATATTATGTTTTTCTCACCATTCAAACGCAACAACATTTACAATAAATTTAAAAATCAAAACATTACAATTTTTCAATTTTTAGAATTTTAAAGTCTTATAGGGATAAATGCATTGTTAATAATCAGATGAATGTAACTTTTGTCATTTTTTTAATTGTCTCCTTTGGAACAATACTGTTTGAAATGATTTATATAATTTTAGTCTAAAAAAATATTACTTTTGGAAAAGCTAATGTATGAGACTCTAAAAATGTATTACTGAAGAAAAATCAAATGCAATGAACTCTAATAAGAAGTTTCCCCACTCCCCTCAAGAGTAATATGCTTGACTCAACATTGAAACTTGAGATTGTTATATATAATATTTATCCACTAAAGTGTATTTTATACAAATGATTCCATTACTTGTATTTTTGTTCAATTAAAACATTCAAATATTATGTTTTTCTCACTATTCAAATGCAATGGCATTAACAATAAATTTAAAAACCAAAACATTGCACGTTTTCAATTTTTAGAATTTTAAAGTACTATAGGATAAATGCATTATTAACAATCAATTAATTAAAATTTTGTAATTTTTTTAATTGTCTCATTTGCCACAATGCAATTTTAAATGATTTCTATAATTTTAGTCTACAAACATATTACTTAAGAAAAAGCAAATGCAATCGACTCTAATAAAATGTTTTCCTACTCCCCTTAAGAGCAATATACTTGACCCAACATTGAAGCTTGGGATTTATATTTATAATATTCATCCACTTATGTGTATTTTATACAATTGAGTCCATTACATGTATTTTTGTTCAATTAACATATTCAAATATTATGTTATTGTCACCATTCAAATGTAATGCCATTAATAATAAATTTAAAAATCAAAACATTGCAGTTTTTCAATTTTTAGAATTTTAAGGTCTTATAGGGACAAATGCATTCTTAATAATCAGTTAATTTAAATTTTGCAATTTTTTTAATTGTCTCTCTTACGACAATGCTACTTGAAATGATTTATATAATTTTAGTCTAAAAATGTATGTATTACTTAAGAAAAAGCAAATTTAATGCATTGTAATAAGAACTTTGTCACACCCCTTAAGAGCAATATGCTTGACTTAACATTGAAACTTGAGATTGCTATTTATAATATTCATCCACAAAAGTGTATTTTATACTATTATGTCCATTACTTGTATTTTTTTTTACTTAACATATTCAAATATTATGTTTTTCACACCATTCAAATGCAATGACATTAACAATAATTTTAAAAATCAAAACATCACACTTTTTCAATTTTTAGAATTTTAGGGTCTTATTGGGACAAATGCATTCTTAATAATCAATTGATTTAAATTTTGAAAATTTTTTTAATCGTCTCTATTATGACAATGCTACTTGAAATTATTTATATAATTTTAGTCTAAAAATGTATTACTTAACAAAAAGCAAATTTAATGCACTATAATAAGAAGTTTCTCACACACCTCAAGAGCAATATATTTTACCCAACATTGAAACTTGGGATTGCTATTTATAATATTCATCCATAAAAGTGTATTTTATAGTATTAAGTCCATTACTTGTATTTTTGTTTACTTAACATATTCAAATATTATGTTTTTCTCACCATTCAAATGCAATGGCATTCACAATAATTTTAAAAATCAAAACATCGCACTTTTTCAATTTTTAGAATTTTAAGGTCTTATAGGGACAAATGCATTTTTAATAATCAATTAATTTAAATTTTGAAATTTTTTTAATTCTCTGTTATGATAATGCTACTTGAAGTGATTTATATAATTTTAGTATAAAAATGTATTACTTAACAAAAAGCAAATTTAATGCACTATAATAAGAAGTTTCTGACACACCTCAAGAGCAATATACTTGACCCAACATTGAAACTTGGGATTGCTATTTATAATATTCATCCACAAAAGTGTATTTTATAGTATTGAGTCCATTACTTGTATTTTTGTTTACTTAACATATTCAAATATTATGTTTTTTCACCATTAAAATGCAATGGCATTAACAATAATTTTAAAAATCAAAACATCACACTTTTTCAATTTTTAGAATTTTAAAGTCCTATAATGATAAATGCATTGTTAATAATTAGTTGAATTTAAATTTTGTAATTTTTTCAGCTGTCTCCTTTGCCACAATGCAATTTGAAATGATTTATATAATTTTAATCTGCAAACATATTACTTAAGAAAAACCAAATGCAATGGAGTCTAATAAGAAGTTTCCCCACTCCCCGTAAGAGCAATACGCTTGACACAACATTGAATCTTTCAATTGCTATCTATAATATTCATCTACTAAAGTGTATTTTATACAATTGAATTCATTACTAGTACTTTTGATCAATTAACATCTTTAAATATTATGTTTTTCTTACCATTCAAATCCAATGGCATTAACAATAAATTTAAAAATCAAAACATTGCACTTTTTCAATTTTTAGAATTTTGAAGTCTTATATAAATAAATGCATTGTCAATAATTAATTGAATTTAAATTTTGTAATTTCTTAATTATCTCGTTTGTGAGAATGGTATTTGAAATGATTTATATAATTTTAGCCTAAAAATATATTACTCAAGCAAAATCAAATGCAAGGGACTATAATAAGAAATTTCCCCACTCCCTTAAAGAGCAATATGCTTGACCTAACGTTGATGCTTGGGATTGCTATTTATAATATTCATCCACTAAAATGTATTTTATACAATTGAGCCTATTACCTGTATTTTTGTTTAATTACCATATTCAAATGTTATATTTTTCTTACCATTCAAATGTAATGTCATTACCAATAAACTGAAAAATCAAAACATTAGATTTTTTCAATTTTTAGAATTTTAAAGACTTATAAGGACAAATGCTTTATTAATAATTAGTTGAACTTAAATTTTGTAATTTTTTTTAATTATCTACTTTGTCATAATGTAATTTGAAATGATTTATATAATTTTAATCTATAAATATATTACTTAAAAAAAAGCAAATGTAATGGACTTTAATAAGATATTCTGCCACTACACTTTAGAGATATATGCTTGACTCAACATTGAAACTTGGCATTGCAATTTATAATATTCATCCCATAAAGTGTATTTTAAACAATTCAATCCATTTCCTGTATTTTTGTTCAATTAACATATCCAAATATTATATTTTTCTCACTATTCAGATGTAATGACATTAACAAAAAATTTAAAAATCAAAACATTGCACTTTTTCAATTTTTAGAATCTTATAGGTATAAATTTATTATTAATAATCAATTAAATTTAAATTTTTTAATTTTTTAATTATCTCCTTTGGGAGAATGGTATTTAAAATGATTTATATAATTTTAGCCTAAAAATATATTACTTAAGCAAAAGCAAATGCAAAGGACTTTAATAAGAAGCTTCCCCACTCCCCTCAAGATCAATATGCTTGACCCAATGTTAAAGCTTGGGATTGCTATTTATAATATTCATCCATTAAAGTGTACTTTATTCAATTGAATCCATTACCTATATTTTTGTTCAATTAACATATCCAAATATTATATTTTTCTTACCATTCAAATGCAATGACATTAACAATAAATTTAAAAGCCAAAATAATGCACTTTTCCAATTTTTAGAATTTTAAAGTTCAATTGGGATAAATGTATTCTTAATAATCTAGTGAATTTAAATTTTGTAATTTTTTTAGTTGTCTCACTTGCCACATTGCAAGTTGAAATGATTTATATAATTTTAATCTATAGACAAATTACTTAAGAAAAAGCAAATGCAATGGACTTTATTAAGAAGTTTTCCCACTCTCCATAAGAGCAATATGCTTGATACAAAATTGAATCATGGGATTATTATTTGCAGTATTCATCCACTAAAGTGTATTTTATACAATTGAGTCCATTACATGTATTTTTGTTCAATTAAAATATTCAAATATTATATATTTCTCATCATTCAACTGTAATGGCATGAATAATAAATTTAAAAATTAAAACATTGTACTTATTCAATTTTTAGAAATTTAAAGTCCTATCAAGATAAACACATTGTTAATAATCTGGTGAATTTAAATTTTATAATTTTTTTAATTGTCTCATTTGCCACACTGCAATTTGAAATGATTTGTATAATTTTAGTCTACAAACATATTATTTCAGAAAAAGCAAATGCAATGGACTCTAATAAGAAGTTTCCCCACTCCTTTCAAGAGCAATATGCTTGACCCAACATTGAACACTCATATTCCTATTTATAATATTATCCACTAAAGTGTATTTTATACAATTTAGTCCATTACTTGTATTTTTGTTCAATTAATATATCAAATATTATGCGTTTCTCACCATTCTAATGCAATGACATTAAAAATAAATTTAAAAACCAAAACAATGCATTTTTTCAATTTTTCTATTGGGATAAATATATTCTTAATAATCTAATGAATTTAAATTATGTAATTTTTTTAATTGTCTCACTTGCCACACTGCAATTTAAAATGATTTATATAATTTTAATCTACAAACAAATTACTTAAGAAAAAGCAAATGCAATGGACTCTAATAAGAAGTTTCTCCACTCTCCATAAGAGCAATATGCTTAACACAACATTAAATCATGGGATTACTATTTATAGTATTCATCCATTAAAGTGTATTTTATGCAATTGAGTCCATTACATGTATTTTTGTTCAATTAACATATTCAAATACTATGTCTTTCTCATCATTCAACTGCAATGACATTAATAATCAATTTAATAACGAAAATATTACACTTCTTCAATTTTTAGAATTTTAAAGTCCTATCAGGATAAATGCATTGTTAATAATCTCGTGAATTTAAATTTTGTAGTTTTTTTAATTGTCTTATTTGTCACACTGCAATTTGAAATGATTTACATAATTTTAATCTATAAACATATTACTTGAGAAAAAGCAAATGTAATGGATTCTAATAAGAAGTTTCCCCACTCCCTTCAAGAGCAATATGCTTGACCCAACATTGAACATTTAGATTGCTATTTATAATATTCATCCACTAAAGTGTATTTTATACAATTGAGTCCATTACCTGTATTTTTGTTCAATTAATATATACAAATATTATACGTTTCTCACCATTCAAATGCAATGACATTAACAATAAATTTAAAAACCAAAACAGTGCATTTTTTCAATTTTTAGAATTTTAAAGTTCTATTGGGATAAATTTATTCTTAATAATCCAGTTAATTTAAATTATGTAATTTTTTTAATTGTCTCCCTTGCCACACTGTAATTTAAAATGATCTATATAATTTTAATCTACAGACAAATTACTTAAGAAAAAGCAAATGCAATGGACGCCAATAAGAAGTTTCCCCACTCTCCATAAGAGCAATATGTTTAACACAACATTGAATCATGGGATTAGTATTTATGGTATTCATCTACTAAAGTGTATTTTATGCAATTGAGTCCATTATATGTATTTTTGTTCAATTAACATATTCAAATACTATGTCTTTCTCATCATTCAACTGCAATGACATTAACAATCAATTTAATAACTAAAATATTGTACTTCTTCAAGTTTTAGAATTTTAAAGTCCTATCAAGACAAATGCATTGTCAATAATCTCGTGAATTTAAATTTTGTAGTTGTTTTAATTGTCTTATTTGCCGCACTGCAATTTGAAATGATTTGCATAATTTTAATCTACAAACATATTACTTGAGAAAAAACAAATGTAATGGATTCTAATAAGAAGTTTCCCCACTCCCTTCAAGAGCAATATGCTTGACCCAACATTGAACATTTAGATAGCTATTTATAATATTCATCCACTAAAGTGTATTTTATACAATTGAGTCCATTACCTGTATTTTTGTTCAATCAATATATCCAAATATTATATGTTTCTCACCATTCAAATGCAATAACATTAACAATAAATTTAAAAACCAAAATAATGCATTTTTTCAATTTTTAGAATTTTAAAGTTCTATTGGGATAAATGTATTATTAATAATCTAATGAATTTAAATTATGTAATTTTTTTAATTGTCTCACTTACCACACTGCAATTTAAAATGATTTATATAATTTTAATCTACAGACAAATTACTTAAGAAAAATCAAATGTAATGGACTCTAATAAGAAGTTTCCCCACTCCCCGTAGGTGTAATACGCTTGACACAATATTGAATCTTAAGATTACTATTTACAATATTCATTCACTAATATTTATTTTATACAATTGAGTCCATTACATGTAATTTAGTTCAATTAACATATTCAGATATTATCTTTTTGTCATCATTCAAATGCAATGGCATTAACAATAAATTTTAAATTTAAAACATTGCGCTATTTCAATTTTTAGAATTTTAAAGTCCTATAAGGATAAATGCATTGTTAATAATCCGGTGAATTTAAATTTTGTAATTTTTTGAATTGTCTCATTTGCCACACTACAATTTGAAATGATTTGTATAATTTTAGTCTATAGAAATATTACCTAAGAAAAGCAAATGCAATGAACTCTAATAAGAAGTCTCCCTACTCCTTTCAAGAGCAATATGCTTGACCCAACATTGAAGTTTCAGAGTGCAATTTATAATATTCATCTACTAAATGGTATTTTATACAATCAAGTCCATTACCTGTGTTTTTGTTCAATTAACATATCCAAATATTATGTTTTTCTCAATGGCATTAATAATAAATTTAAAAATCAAACCATTGCACTTTTTCAATTTTTAGAATTTTAAAGTCTTATAGGTATAAATGCATTGTTAATAATCAGTTGAATTTAAATTATGTAATTTTTTAATTGTCTCCTTTGCAAGAATGGTATTTAAAATGATTTATATAATTTTATCCTAAAAATATATTATTTAAGCAAAAGCTAACGCAACGGTCTTTAATAAGAACTTTCCCCACTCCCCTTAAGAGCAATATGCTTGACCTAAAGTTGAAGTTTGGGATTGCTATTTCTAACATTCATCCATGTATTTTATACAATTGAGTCCATTACTTGTATTTTTGCTCATTTAACATATTCAAATATTATATTTCTTTCACCATTCAAAATGCAATGACATTAACAATAAATTTAAAAATCAAAACATTTCATTTTTCAACTTTTAGAATTTTAATGCCTTATAAAGATAAATTCATTGTTAATAATCTATGGAATTTAGCTTTTTTAATTTTTTTTAATTGTCTCCTTTGCCATAATGCAATTTGAAATAATTTATATAATTTTAGTCTACAAACATATTATTTAAGAAAAAGCAAATGCAATGGACTCTAATAAGAAGTTTCCCCACTCTCTTCATGAGAAATATGGTTGACCTAACATTGAACCTTCATATTGCTGTTTATAAGACTCATCCACTAAAGTGTATTTTATACAATTAAGTCCATTACATGTATTTTTGTTCAATTAACATATTCAAATATTATGTTTTTCTCACCATTCAAATGCAATGACATTAACAATAAATTTAAAAATCAAAACGTTACACTTTTTCAATTTTAAGAATTTTGAAATCTTATAAGGATAAATGCATTTTTAATAAATAGTTGAATTTAAATTTTGTAATTTTTTTAATTGTCTCATTTGCCACAATGCAATTTGAAGTGATTTATATAATTTTAGTCTACACATATTACTTAAGAAAAAGCAAATGCAATGAAGACTAATAAGAACTTTCCCACTCTCCTAAAGAGCAATAAGCTTGATGCAACATTGAAGCTTGGGATTGCTTTTTATTATATTCATCCACTAAAATGTATTTTATACAATCGAGTCCATTACCTATATTTTTGTTCAATTAATATATTCAAATATTATATTTTTCTCACCATTCAAATGTAATGGCATTAACAATAAATTTAAAAACCAAAACTTTTCACTTTTTCAATTTTTGGAATTTTAAAGTTCTATTGGGATAAATGTATTCTTAATAATCTGGTGAATTTAAAATTTTTAATTTTTTTAATCGTCTCACTTGCCACACTGCAATTTTAAATGATTTATATAATTTTAGTCTAAAGACATATTACTGAAGAAAAAGCAAATGCAATGGATTTTAAGAAGAAGTTTCCCTACTCACCGTAAGAGCAATATGTTTGACACAACATTGAAACTTGGGATTGCTACTTATAATATTCATCCATTAAAGTGTATTTTATACAATTGAGTCCATTACCTATACTTTTGTTCAATTAGCATATTCAAATATGATGTTTTTCTCACCATTCAAATGTAATGGCATTAGCAATAATTTTAAAAATCAAAACATTATAGTTTTTCAATTTTTAGAATTTTAAAGTCCTATAAGGAGAAATGCATTCTTAATAATCAGTTGAATTTAAATTTTGTAAATTTTTTATTGTCTCCTTTGCCATAATACAATTTGAAATAATTTATATAATTGTAGTCTATAAACATATTACTTAAGAAAAAGCAAATGAAATGGACTTTAATAAGAAGTTTCCCCACTCTCCACAATAGCAAGATGCTTGATCCAAGATTAAAGTTTCAGATTACTATTTATAATATTCATCCACTAAAGTGTATTTTATACAATTGAGTCCATTACCTATATTTTTGTTTAATTAACATATCCAAATATTATGTTTTTTTCACCATTCAAATGCAATGACATTAAGAATAAATTTAAATATCAAAACATTGGACTTTTTCAATTTTTAGAATTTTAAAGTCCTATAAGGATAAAGGCATTGTTAATACTTAGTTGAATTTAAATTTTGTAATTTTTTTTATTGTCTCCTTTACCACAATGCAATTTGAAAAAATTTATTAGTCAAGAAACATACTACTTATGCAAAAGCAAATGCAATGAGCTCTAATAAGAAGTTTCCCCACTCTCCTCAAGAGCAATATGCTTGACCTAACAATGAAACTTCGGATTGCTATTTATAATATTCATCCACTCAAGTGTATTTTAGACAATTCAGTCCATTTCCTATATTTTTGTTCATTTAACATATTCAAATATTATATTTTTCTTCTCATTCAAATTCAATGACATTAACAATAAATTTAAAAACAAAAACATTGTACTTTTTCAACTTTTAGAATTTGAAAGTCCTATAAGGATAAATATATTGTTAATAATCAATTGAATTTAAATTTTTAATTTTTTTATTGTCTCCTTTGCCATAACAAAATTTGAAAAGATTTATATAATTTTAGTCTAGAAACATATTATTTAAGAAAAAGCATATGCAATGGACTTTAATAAAAAGTTTCCCCACTCTCCTTAGGAGCAATATGCTTGACCTAACATTAAAGCTTCGAATTGCTATTTAAAATATTAATCCACTAAAGTGTATTTTGTAAAATTAAGTCCATTACCTTTACTTTTATTCAATTAACATATTCAAAAATTATGTTTTTCTCACCATTCAAATGCAATGGCATTAACAATAAATTTAAAAATCAAAACATTGGACTTTTTCAATTTTTAGAATTTTGAAGTCCTATAAGAATAAAGGAATTATTAATACTTAGTTGAATTTAAATTTTATAATTTTTTTATTGTCTCCTTTACCACAATGCAATTTGAAAAGATTTATATAATTTTAGTCAAGAAACAGACTACTTAAGAAAAAGCAAATGCAACGAGCTCTAATAAGAAGTTTCCCCACTCTCCTCAGGAGCAATATGCTTGACCTAATAATGAAGCTTCAGATTGCTATTTATAATATTTATCCACTCAAGTGTATTTTAGACAATTTAGTCCATTACCTGTATTTTTGTTCAATTAACATATTCAAATATTATATTTTTCTCACCATTCAAATGCAATGACATTAACAATCAATTTAAAAACTAAAACATTGCACTTTTTCAATTTTTAGAATTTGAAAGTCCTATAAGGATAAATGCATTGTTAATAATCTAATTTTTTTAATTGTCTCATTTGCCACATTGCAATTTGAAATGATTTATATAATTTTAGTCTACAAACATATTACATAAGAAAAAGTAAATGCAATAGACTTTAATAAGAAGTTTCCCCACTCCCCGTAAGCGCAAGATGCTTGACCCAGCATTGAAGCTTTGGATTGCTATTTATAATATTCATCCACTAAAGTGTATTTTGTACAATTAAGTCCATTACCTTTATTTTTATTCAATTAACATATTCAAAAATCATGTTTTTCTCACCATTCAAATGCAATGACATTAACAATAAATTTAAAAATCAAAGCTTTACACTTTTTCAATTCTTAGAATTTTAAAGACCTATAGGGAGAAATGCATTGTTCATAATGAGTTGAATTTAAATTTTATAATTTTTTTATTGTCTCCTTTGCCATAATGCAATTTGAAATGATTTATATAATTTTAGTCAAAAAACATATTACTTGCGAAAAAGCAAATGCAATATACTTGACCCAACATTAAAACTTTGGATTGCTACTTATAATATTCATCCACTAAATTGTATTTTATACAATTGAGTCCATTACCTGTATTTTTTCCAATTACCATATTCAAATATTATGTTTTTCTCACCATTCCAATGCAATAGCTTTAACAACAAATTTTAAAATCAAAACATTGCACTTATTCAATTTTTAGAATTTTAAAGTCCTATAGGGATAAATGCATTGTTAATAATCAGTTGAATTTAAATTTTGTAATTTTTTTATTGTCTCCTTTACCATAATGCAATTTGAAAAGATTTATATAATTTAAGTGTAGAAACATATTACTTGGCACAACATTAAATCTTGGGATTGCTATTTATAATATTCATCCACTAAAGTGTATTTTATGTAATTGAGTCCATTACTTGAATTTTTGTTCCATTAACATATTCAAATATTATGTTTTTCTCATAATTCAAATGTAATGGCATTTAGAATAAATTCAAAAAATCAAACCATTGCAATTTTTCAATTTTTAGAATTTAAAGTGTTATAAGGATAAATGCATTATTTATAATCAATTTAATTTGAATTTTGCAATTTTTTTTAATGTCACCTTTGCAACAACATTATTTGAAATAATTTATATAAATTTAATCAAAAAATATATTACTTGAGCAAAAGCAAATGCAATAGACTCTAATAAGAAGTTCCCCACTCCCCTCAAAACCAATATGCTTGACCCAACATTGAAGCTTGAGATTGCTAATTATAATATTCATCCACTAAAGTGTATTTTATATAATTCAGTCCATTACTTGTATGTTTTTTCAATTAACATTTTCAAATATTATATTTTTGTCACCATTCAAATATAATCCTATTAACAATGAATTTAAAATCAAAGCATTGCACTTTTTCAATTTTTAGAATTTTAAAGTCCTATAGGGATAAATGCATTGTTAATAATTAGTTAAATTTAAATTTTGTAATTTTTTTATTCTCTCCTTTGCCACAATACAATTTGAAATGATTTATATAATTTTAGTCTAGAAACATATTACTTAAGAAAAAGTAAATGCAATGGACTCTAATAATAAGATTCCCCACTCTCCTCAAGAGCAATATGCTTGACCCAACATTGAAACTTCGAATTGTTATTTGTAATATTCATCCATTAAAGTGTACTTTATACAATTGAGTCCATTACCTGTATTTTTGTTTAATTAACATATCTAAATATTATGTTTTCCTCATCATTCAAATCCAATGGCATTAACAATAAATTTAAAAATCAAAACATTACACTTTTCCAATTTTTAGAATTTTAAAGTCCTATAGGGAGAAATGCATTGCTAATAATCAGTTTTAACTTAAATTTTGTAATTTTTTTTATTGTTTCCTTTGCCACAATACAATTTGAAATGACTTGCATAATTTTATTCTACAAACATATTACTTGAAAAAAACCAAATGCAATAAACTCTAATAAGAAGTTTCCCCACTCCCCTTAGGAGCAATATGCTTGACACAACATTAAGTCTTGGGATTGTTATTTATAATATTCATACACTTAAGTGTATATTATACAATTGAGTCCATTACCTGTATTTTATTCAATTAACATATTCAAATATTATGTTTTTCTCACCATTCAAATGCAATGGAATTTACAATAAATTCAAAAATCAAATCGTTGCAATTTTTCAATTTTTAGAATTTAAAGTCTTATAAGGATAAATGCATTATTTATAATTAGTTGAATTTGACTTTTGTAATTTTTTCATATGTCACCTTTGCGACAACCCTATATGAAATAATTTATATAAATTTAGTCAAAAAATATATTACCTAAGCAAAAACAAATGCAATGGACTCTAATAAGAAGTTTCCCCACTCCCCTCAAAACCAATATGCTTGACCCAACATTGAAGCTTGGGATTGTTAATTATAATATTCATCCACTAAAGTGTATTTTATACAATTGAGTCCATTACTTGTATTTTTTTCAACTAACATTTTCAAATATTATATTTTTCTCATCATTTAAATACACTTGTATTAACAATAAATTTAAAAATCAAAGTATCACACTTTTTCAATTTTTAGAATTTTAAAGTCCTATAAGGAGAAATGCATTATTAATAATTAGTTGAATTTAAATTTTGTAATATTTTTTATTGTCACCTTTGCCACAATGGAATTTGAAATGATTTATATAATTTTAGTCTACAAATATATTACTTAAGAAAAAGCAAATGCAAAGGACTCTAATAAGAAGTTTCCCCACTCCCCTTAAGAGCAATGAGCTTGACGCAACATTGAAGGTTGAGATTGCTATTTATAATATCCATCCACTAAAGTGTATTTTATGCAATTGAGTCCATTACTTGAATTTTTGTTCAATTAACATATTCAAATATTATGTTTTTTTCACCATTCAAATGCAATGACATTTAGAATAAATTCAAAAATCAAAATGTTGCAATTTTTCAATTTTTAGAATTTAAAGTCTTATAAGGATAAATGCTTTGTTTATAATCAGTTAAATTTGAATTTTCCAATTTTTTTAAATGTCACCTTTGCGACAATGTTATTTGAAATAATTTATATAAATTTAGTCAAAAAATATATTACTTAAGCAATGGACTTTAATAAGAAATTTCCCCACTCCCCTCAACACCAATATGCTTAACCTAACATTAAAGTTTGGGCTTGTTAATTATAATATTCATCCACTAAAGTGTATTTTATACAATTAAATCCATTACCTGTATTTTTTTTCAATTAACATTTTCAAATATTATATTTTTCTCACCATTCAAACACAATCATATTAACAATAAATTTAAGAATGAAAGCATCGCACCTTTTCAATTTTTAGAATTTTAAAGTCCTATAAGGAGAAATGCATTATTAATAATCAGTTAAATTTAAATTTTATAATTTTTTTATTATCTCCTTTGTCATAGTACAATACGAAATGATTTATATAATTTTAGTTTAGAAACATATTATTTAAGAAAAAACAAATGCAATGGACTCTAATAAGAAGTTTTCCCACTCCCATAAAGAGCAATAAGCTTGACACAACATTGATGGTTGGGATTGCTATTTATAATATTCATCCACTAAAGTGTGTTTTATGTAATTGAGTCCATTACTTGGATTTTTGTTCAATTAACATATTCAAATATTATGTTTTTCTTACCTTTCAAATTTAATTGCACTAACAATAAATTTTAAAATCAAAGTATTGCACTTTTTCAATTTTTAGAATTTTAATATCTTATAGGGAGAAAAGCATTGTTAATAATCAGTTGAATTTAAATTTTGTAATTTTTTTAATTTTCTCCTTTGCCACATTGCAATTTGAAATGATTTGTATAATTTTATTCTACAAACATATTACTTGAGAAAAACCAAATGTGATAGACATTAATAAGAAGTTTCTCCACTCCTCTTAGAAGTAATATGCTTGGCACAATATTGAATTTTGGGATTACTATTTATAATATTCATGCACTAAAGTGAATTTTATACAATTGAGTCCATTACTTGAATTTTTGTTCAATTAACATATTCAATTATTATTTTTTTCTCACCATTCAAATGCAATGGCATTTAGAATAAATTTAAAAATCAAAATGTTGCAATTTTTCAATTTTTAGAATTTAAAGTTTTATAAGGATAAATGCCTTGTTTATAATCAGTTAAATAATGCAATGTTTTTATCTTTAAATAATTTTTAATGTCATTGCATTTTCAACGGTGGGATAAACCTAATATTTGAATACATTAATTTATCCAAATAAAAGCAATGGACACAAATGGATGAAATACACTTTAGGGGATGGGTATTATAAATTACAATCTCAAGTTTCAATGTTAGGTCAAGCATATAGCTCTAAAGCATAATGGGCTAACTTCTTATTAGAGTCCATCCCATTTGCTTTTCTTTAATTAAATTGTTTGTATATTAAAATTATATAAATCATGTCAAATTGAATTGTGGTAATGGAGACAATTAAAAAAAAAAACTTATTTTAAAATCTTAATCACCCTGATCTTATGCTACCTTTTATGTAAGAAATATAGCAAAATTAGAATGTGGTACACCCAGGTTAGTCATCAATTACAAACCTCTTAATAGGGTCTCTAAAGTGAATTAGGTATCCTATTCCTAACAAAAGAGACCTATTACAAAAATTAAATTATACTTTTAACTTTTCAAAATTTGACATGAAATTAGGATTTTGGTAAATCCAGATTCACCCAAATATGTTACAAAACTACTTTTACCATTCCATTTGGTTAATATGAAATGAATGTTATGCCTTTTGGTTTGAAAAATGCCCCTTAAAAATTCCAAAGAATTATGAATGATATTTTTCAACCATATTCAAAATTTTGCCTCATCTACATAGATGATATGCTCATCTTTTTTTATTCAATCAAAAAACATTTCAAGCATTTACAAATGTTTTTCCTTGTTAAAAAACATAATGGATTGGTGATATCTTAGTCTTCGATCTCCTTCTTCCAAACTCAAGTTAGATTTTTAAGACATTACTTTACCTAAGGCACTATCACCCTTATTGAAACATCCCTTAGCTTTTACTAAAAAATGTCTTGATAAAATCACCAACATTGATTGTAAATCTATAAAAGAAATTTTATAAAAAGATGTTTAAAACATTGCATCAATACATATTTTCACCAAATGGCAAGCTATTCTCCTTGTTTTTTATTTTGAAATTGAATATATAAATGTAGATAGAAACTCTATTATAGATTTCCTAACAAGAGAATTTCTTCAAAATAGAACCCAACATGCCAAGGAAATTTAAAAAATAAAGGAAAATCTCCTATACAAAATCCTAAGCCAAACCCTAAAACCACTTCCAAACCAATCACCTTGACCCAACCCATCAGGTCATGGATTAGCCAGGTTACAAAGAGGAAACCTGACCCACTCAATCCTTTAAAAAATAACTTCAACTCAAAAAATGGATATAAGCTATTTACAAAACTCATAATCTGCTTATGACACTACAAGGTCTCTTTGAAGATTAGATTGGTAAATCTTTATACCTTAATCTTTAAAAAGAAGTAGCATCTTCCTCCAAAAATGTATCCCAAACCAAACTCTCCAAAAAATCCTTAGCTTATTTACTTAAGCCCCAATTCTAAAATATTTTCACCATTGAAACAAGATTCTACACTAATGATCTATTTAATACCATCTTTAAAATCTTCCCTACTAGATGGTTTTTTTAAACCCAAAGACCTTTCAAAACTGCAACTATATTATATGGCAATACTAAAAAATGGAATAAATGAGATTCAAACATTTTTACATAGAAAAATCCCATATTGACCCTGCATATTCCACTTGCAATATACAAAAAATTGTTCATCCTTAATAATAGGGACAAGACATTTCCAAACCAAAACACTTCCTAACCTCCTTTGAAACTAAATTGAACCATTATTTGCCTTTTTCATACTGGGATTATCAATAGGCATGGTACAATACTTTCGGCGACTAACAGCTCCATTACCTCTTGACTCATGACTGTCAACTCCATAAAACACCAAACAACTTTTAGTGACTAATAGCTTTAGTTCCCCTCACTCATGACTACTAGCTCCACAAAATGTGAAAAAGCTTTGGTTCTAGAAATCCATTAAACTCCATCAAATAAAGGAGTCTTTGATAATAATAAAATTTTTTTCCAAGTATGCAATGGTTTAATTCCTGTATAATGATACTATTTATTCATTTCTTCCTAACAAGTATGCACTTTGTACACCTTTAGTACTTAGAATCCATTGAATTCGATCAAACAAATGAGTCTTGGATAATGATTAGATTGTCCTACAAGTATTGTTGGTTTAATTGCTAAATAATGAGGTTGTCTTTTTATTTCATCCTCCTCTATTCATTACAATGACTCTTTCATACAAAATTATCATGAAATTAACTTTTATACCCATAACAAACATTATATTCATTGTAACAAGTACGTCTGTACACCTTTGGTACTAGGAATCCATTGAATTCCCTCAAACAAAGGAGTCTTTGAAAGTAACTTACTTTTCTTGTAAGTATGCAATGGTTTAATTCTTGAATAATAAAATTGTCTCTTAATTTCTTCCCAATAGGGCTCCTCCTTTCCTTTTATGAACTTATTCACATAAAATAATGTTGAAATTAAATTTTGTACTTACAACAAATATTATATTGATTGCAACAAGTATGTTAGTAGACCTTTGGTACAATGAATAATGAGACAATTTTATCATCTCTTCCTAACTAGGCTCCACCTTGCATTGCAATGACACATTCATATAAAATGAGTCCAAGGTTATGAATTATTAGAATATTGTAACAAAGAGATAAATGAATTATTAAACTTAGTAAATCATCATGGTAATGTTTTGCATTTTATATTAATAATTAAGCAAAAATCAAAAGAGGTACTCCAAGGGCCAATGACACTTCTAAGTGTTAAAAAGATGAATGATGCACTAAATGGCATCAATTCAAGCTTGAAAAAGGACCAAAGCTCCATTAATATGGCTAAAGTGTTTAATGGGCTAACATTAAGTAATAAAATACACTCCTAAGTAGGAGTTCATTTTAGAATAAGAGTGTTCCTATATTTTAAGAGTATAACATTGTATCTACTCTTATGGTTTTAGGGTTGTTATTTTAGCCTATAAATAGGATTAATTTCATTGTTAAAAGATATAAATCATTGGAGAAAAAAAAAGTGTGAATTTTCTCTTTTGGTTCTTCATTCAACTTTATGAACTAATCTAGATTATTATCTTGTGGTATTTCAACCAAACTTATTACTCCTAAATCCCTTCTTTCTACAATGGCATCCATATCCTTCTGTATACTTCTGGCTTATGTTCCTTTGAACATTGGATGTAGGCTTATACCTTAGATTTGTGTTCCTTTGAACATTGGATCTAGGTTTATACCTTAGATTTGTGTTCCTTTGAACATTAGGTTAAGGTTTTACTTTTCTTAAACCTGATTTAACATTTTTAGGGTTTTAAATTCCTAATTTTTCCTATGGGTTTCATTGTGCTCTTTAGGGTTCACATCAATTGGTACTAAAGCTTTAGGGTTTAAATTAGGTTTGCTTATCTAAATTTGAGTTTTTCTCTTGTTCTTCTTCTTAGTTGCCTTTTATAACCTTTTGTTCTTTGAATCCACTAAACCCTAGTTTATCTTTTCTTATCTTTAAATTTGTGTAGAATAGAGAAAGAAAAAAAAAATGAACACAGAGACAAATTTTTTTTTTTAAAAGAGCAACAAAAACAAAAGTAGAAAAAAAAGTGGCAAAAAAAAAATCCACTTTGAGGCAATAGCTCAATGGTTTGGTCAATCTAACCATAATAATGATCTAGTCCTCTCACTCAACTTTACTTCCATGATTTATTTCTTGCTCTATCATCCAAGTACTTGTCCATGATCTAATCCTTTAGTCCTTGACATCCCTTTTATGTTTTCTAAATTCTTGTTTTCCATTAGGTTAATTTTGTCCTATTTATTTTATTATGTGAATTGGTTTGCTTAAGATTAAACTAAAGTTCCTTGAAGAGCTAAAAAGGGAAGTTAAGAGTGCTAAAAGGAAAAAGTGAGCTCATTATAAGAAAAGCTATTAAAGAGAAGTAAAAACAAGTGCTGAGTAATAATAATTGAGAGAAACATGTGAGGGAGTATGTGTAAGGTTATTTCTAACTTTTTTTTTTTTGTGTAGGTTAGTAGCATGACTTCAAAAGATAAGGGAGTGAGCGAGGAAGGTAGGAAGGATGATGTGTTCATGTTCCAAGCTATAAGACAATAGTTTGAGCACATGAATATTGTGTTTGGTGAAATGGGAGATCAAATGGAGAGTTAAGATGCTATTGTAGCTTATTTGAAAAGGGCACAAAACAAGAATCTCCTAATGCATGAAGGCAAGAAAGGTGTAATCATTATGATGATTACAATGATGATGGAGATAATGATGCTTATTTTGATGATTTAGCTACTTTGGTTAGAATCACCAATAATATTAATGGTTAAAGACATTTTAGGAGGAAAGACATTTATGACCATGATTTAGGTAGCATTAAAATGAAAATTCCTTTGTTCCATGGGAAAAATGATCTTGAAACCTATCTAAAATAGGAGAAGAAGGTTGAGTAGACAAAGGCATCTTGAGTAGACAAAAAGTTTTAAAGGCAAGTTAGGGAGCTTATGGCAAAGGGATATATATATATGAGAGAGAACATGAGCTTGTGTGCTATTCTAGTAATGCTTGTGTCTAAGATGGATAAGACTTAAAGTTTGTGCGTTGATTGTAGAGCATTTAGCTAAATCCCTATAAAGTATCATTGTCCTATATGTAAATTAGATGACATGTTAGATTAATTGCATAGTTCATGTGTCTTTTTCTAAAATTGATTTTAAGAGTAGATATCACCAAATTAAGATGAGAGAGAGAGACAAGTGGAAAATAGCTTTTAAAACTAAGGATAGTTTGTATCAATGGTTTGTTATGCCATATAGTCTCACTAATACACCAAGCACTTTTATGACACTGATGAATCATGTTTTACATGCACTCATTAGTAAATTTGTAGTTGTGTATTTTGATGAAATTTCTATTTATAGCAAAAACTTAGATAAGCATCTTCATCATTCACTTTTTGTTCTAAGAGTTTTACATTCCAAGAAATTGTATGCTAATCTCAAGAAATGTTCCTTTTGTACTGACCAATCATGTTGTTTGGGTATGTTGTTAGTACTTGGGGTATTAAGGTTGATGAGTAAAGGGTTAGGACAATTATTGATTGGCCTACACCTAAGTTAATGATGTGTGTAGTTTTCATGGTCTAGCTATGATGTGAACCCTAAAACATGGGGTTTAAGGACCTAACACACACAAGGAATCAAGCAAGAATAGAAGAAAGATAAATTAGATTTCAATCATGAAAACCTAAATCCCATGTTTAAGGGAACTTGAACTTAAGGTATAAATGATGACATTCATTGGGGTGCCAATGCAAGGAGTGCTTCTAAGGATCCATTGAGCATTCAAGAAGGGCCAATGACATATTTTAGAGTTAAAAGGATGAAAGACACACTTAATAGGTTGATTAAAGACATTTGGTCTAAGAAAGTTAAGTTAAGCTTGAAGGGTAACCAAGTATATCTTAATGTGGGCCAAGGTTTTAATAATTGTATAAGTATACTAAATTGGCCTAAGTGGTTGGGAAGAGTTAAAGCAACCAAGTAATGGAAATAGAGGACAAGAAGTGAATTGGTCATTTTGCTAAATCTACATTTTGTTTTGTGTTTTTTTTTTCTTTTCATTTTATCAAAAAATCTAGGAAGACAAAAGAAATTGTAGGATTGTCTGATAGATTTTTCATTGTATGTTAAGAAGTGGGGATATTGAGTAGAAATTTCGCCTAAAGGGAGTGTTGCTTCATTTTCTTCTACTCTTAGTTGTTGAGTGAAGTGATGATGGAGAGTGAATAATTGGTTGAAATTAGAGAATACAGTTTTTATGTACTAGCAATTATTTTATTGCTAATTTTTTTTCTTTTGTGGCTCCATGATTTTGCAATTACATTTTTCTCTTCTTAATGGTCTTACCTTTATTTCTGTGCAATGTTTCTTCTCTCTTCTTTAGTGACTCAACATATGTCAGCTAGTTGTGTGTCAGTGTTTCTTCATTTGGATTTTACTTGATGGTGCCATTTTTTTGTGTTTAGAGGAACTTAGACCAATTAGAAGCATTATCCAATAAGCTCAAGGAAAAAACCCTAAGAAATGAGGTTCCTTCTCAATCTATTTGCTGCCACAAGGTGCTTATCTAGTTCTTTCTTGAGTGCTTTTTGGCAACTGAATTTAGTGATAGCTTTATTTTGCTGATAATTAGCCAAAAAAACAAAAAAGGAGGAACTTGATTAGAAAGCTTGAAAGTTTTGGCAATTGGGACTTGTAGTAATTATGATTTGAGACCTTTTTTTTCGTTCTTGTTAAATTTTTCTTTGATTTCATATCATCTCAACATAGCTAAACAAAATTTCTAGGAGTGACAGCATTGCATTGTCTATGGATGTTGAGTGTGTATGTATTTGATGCATATACAAGCATTAGTCATAAGTCAATTGGTGAATTGGTTTGATGTTGGATGTGTGGCTTTGCAAATCTAACCAAATGAAATCTAATTGAACTAACTCCAATTCATTTGCTATCATCTTATTTAGGATGTTTTTCCTTATTTCTAGCGTTAGGGTTATTAGTTTAGTTTATAAATATGCTTGATCTCATTGTTAAAAGGGATAGATCAGGGTGAAAAAATGGTGAGAATTTTCTCTTTCAGTTATTTATTAAACTTTGTAAACTTATCAAGATTATTGTGTTGTGGCATTCCAACCCAACTTATCACTTGCAAATCCCTTTATTGTGGAGTGGGACATTCATATCCTTTTTTATACCTTAGGTTCATGTTCCTTTGAACATTAGGTCAAGGTTTTACTTTTATTAAACCTGATTTAACTTTCTTAAGGTTTTGAATTCCTTGTTTTACTTGTGAGTTTCATTGCACTCTTTGGGGTTACGTTAATAAATAAGGATATGAATGCCACACTTTAAAAAAGAATGAATTTGAGAGTATAAGTTGGGTTAAACATTGCAAAAAGAGTTAGTTCTCGATAAGTTCTTTAACTCTTAAAAGAATAAAAGGAGAAAATTCTCAATTTTCAATTCATATAATTGTCTGCTCTTTAATAATGAAATCAAGCCTATTTATAGGTTGAAATAAAAACTCTAAAGCCCTAAAAGTATCGACAATGATATGCTTCACAAATATAACAATACTCTTATTTTATTGTAAACTCCTATTTTATAACAATTTCTTATTTTATAACAAACTTTTACGTACAAGTGGATTTTATACTTAAACTTAGCCCATTAAACATATCAATCATATTAATAAAGCATTGATCTTCTTTCAAGTTTGAATTCATGTTATTTAGTGAATTAACACCATTTGTAGCTTGTTTGGTTTAAATATCCTTAATCAACTCATCTAATGCTTTTTTCATTTTTTTAGCCCTTAAACGTGCCATTGGCCCTTCGTGAATGCTCAATGGATCTTTAAAAGCCCTCCATGCATTAGTTCCTCCATGGATCTCATCATTCCCCCTCTCCTAAAAAGGATTCATCCTCTAATCATTACTTGTATCAAAAAGAGAAAGATTAGAAATATTAATTGTTGTACTCACATTGTACTCACTAGGAAGGTCCAACTTGTAGGCATTGTCATTAATTTGTGTCACTACATGAAGTCTCCTCTAAGCTATAGCTTTAAATGTCTCTGAGTTAGGAAACTTTCTTTACTTATATGCACCTAAACCTAATCACCAAGTTCAAACACCACCTTGTTTCACTCTTTGTTAACATGAGATGGATATTGCTCAGTTTGTTTTACAATTTGTAATTGGACCTTCTCATCCTTAAGTGATCTTCATAAGCTTGCCTAAATATCAATTATATAAGAGTAACAAATTTATCATTTATTACAAAAGAGTACTGATTCTTAAACCCTTTATGCATTACACATCGATTATAATGTCATGATGTTTCCAACAAAATATGCTTAACTTGCATGGGTATAACATCACACAAAAACTCATTAGTATATTTTTTAATAGTAAATAGCACTAACATCTTGTTATTTACCTTAATTTTTCCACATTCATTCAACCATTAAAACAAATATGGCTTAAGGTGCTTCATGGTAGGTAAATTAAACTTTTCAACCAAAGTAGTGCCTAGCTACATTTGTCGAGCTACCCCTATCAGTGATCATAATATATATCTTATCTTTGATGTTGCACTAGTATGGAACATATTATCTCTTTGCACTTCATCATCTTTGTTGGTTTGTACACTCAATGCTTGTTTAACCACCAATACATCTCCCTCAACTAGGTCCTCCTCTCCATCACTTGCATCCTACTTCTCCCCATTGCTTGAATCCTCCAATGGTGGCATAGAGTCATCATTAGACTTACTTTCAGTTTCAATATCATCATTACCTCACAACATTATAGTACACTAATTTGGGCAGTAAGTCTTCCCAGACACTTAAAACATTTAGTATCTCTATTTTTACTAAGTTGGGAATTAGAATTAACTTTCTCCTTGCTAATACTCTCTTCCTTACTCTTGTATGATTTGGCCTTGGCTTTCTAATCAGCCCTCTCCTCCCTTTTGCTCTAGTTAAGCTTCTAAGTGAAGTGGAATCCAAATTCTATCCAAACCACATATAGCCCTTCCACTTGAGTTACTTCTCAACTTTCATTTCCATGTGTACCATGTCCTTTAATTCCACATAATGTTGCAATTCAACTACATTGGCAATATTGCTATTTAGCCCTTTCAAAAACCAAGCCATATTTGCTTCCCTATCCTCCTCCACATCAGCCCAAATCATAGCAATCTCCATCTCCTTGTGGTAGTCCTCTACACTCTTGGAACCTTGAGTAAGCCCTTGCAGCCATTAGTATGAAGCCCTATAATGGTGATTAAAGATAAACCTCCTCCTCAAGATAGCTTTCATCTCCTCCCATGTATCAACAGGCCTTTCATGATTCCTTTTAGTAAAAATAAGTTGATCCCACCAAATAATAGCATAATCAACAATGGATTTATCCTTATAGAACCTAAAAATTGTTAAAGTTAAGAAAATGCTTCGATTATTAAATTTATTGTTAATGTCATTGCATTTTGAAAGGTGAGTAAAACATAACATTTGAAAATCTTAAATGAACAAAAATACAAGTAATGGACTCAATTGTATAAAATACACCTTTGTGGATAAACACTATAAGTAGTAATCGCAAGTTTTAATCTTGGGTCAACCATATTACTCTTGAGGGGAGTGGGTAAACTTTTTATTAGAGTCCATTTTATTTGCCTTTTCTTAAGTAATATGTAGGTAGATAACAATTATATAAATTATTTCAAATTGCATTATGGCAAAAAAGACAATTAAAAAAATTACAAAATTTAAATTCAACTGATTATTAACTTTGGATTTATCCCTATATGACTTTAAAATTTTAAATATTGAGAAAATGCAATGTTTTCATTATTAAATTTATTGTTAATGTCATTGCATTTTGAATGGTAGGTTAAATATAATATTTGAAAATTTAATTGAACAAAAATACAAGTAATGGACTCAATTGTATAAGAAACACTTTTGTGGATGAATATTATAAGTAGTAATCGCAAGTTTCAATATTGGGTCAACCATATTGCACTTGAGGGGAGCGGGGAAACTTCTTATTAGAGTCCATTTTCTTTGCTTTTTCTTAAGTAATACATTGGTAGACAAAAATTACATAAATTATTTCAAATTGCATTGTGGCAAAAAAATAATTAAAAAAATTACAAAATTTAAATTAACTTATTATTAACTATGGATTCATCCCTATAAGACTTTAAAATTTTAAATGTTGAGAAAATGGAATGTTTTGATTATTAAATTTATTGTTAATACCATTGCATTTTGAATGGTGGGTTAAACATAATATTTGAAAATCTTAATTAAACAAAAATACAAGAAATGGACTCAATTGTATAAAATACACTTTTGTGGATGAATATTATATGCAGTAATCGCAAGCTTCAATCTCGAGTAAACCCTACTGGTCTTGAGGGAAGTGGGGAAACTTGTTATTAGAGTCCATTTTATTTGCTTTTTCTTAAGTAATAAGTTTGTAGACAAAAATTATATAAATTATTTCAAATTACATTATGGTAAAGAAGACAATTAAAAAAAATACAAAATTTAATTTCAACTGATTATGAACAATGGATTCATCCCTATAGGACCTGAAAATTCTAAAAGTTGAGAAAAGGCAATGTTTTGATTATTAAATTAATTGTTAATGTCATTGCATTTTGAATGGTGAGTAAAACATAACATTTGAAAATTAAGATTTTGTGGATGAGTATTATAGGTAGTAATTGCAAGTTTCAATTTTCTGTCAACCATATTGCTCTTGAGAGGAGTGGGGAAACTTCTTATTAAAGTCCAGTTTATTTGCTTTTTCTTAAGTAATAAGTTTGTAGACAAAAATTTTATAAATTATTTAAAATTGCATTATGGCAAAAAGACAATTAAAAAAATTACAAAATTTAAATTCAACTGATTATGAACAATGGATTTATCCCTATAGGTCTTGAAAATTCTAAAAGTTAAGAAAATGCAATGTTTTTGATTATTAAATTTATTGTTAATGTCATTGCATTTTGAAAGGTGAGTAAAACATAACTTTTGAAAATCTTAAATGAACAAAAATATAAGTAATGGACTTAATTGTATAAAATACACCTTTGTGGATGAACACTATAAGTAGTAATCGCAAGTTTCAATTTTGGGTCAACCATATTGCTCTTCAGGGTAGTGGGGAAACTTTTTATTAGAGTCCATTTTATTTGCTTTTTCTTAACGAATATGTTGGTAGACAAAAATTATATAAATTATTTCAAATTGCATTGTGGCAAAAAAGACAATTAAAAAAATTACAAAATTTAAATTCAACTGATTACTAACTTTGGATTTATCCCTATAAAATCTAAAAATTCTAAAAGTCAAGAAAAGGCAATGTTTTATTATTAAATTAATTGTTAATGTCATTACATTTTGAATGGTGGGTAAAACATAACATTTGAAAATCTTAATTGAACAAAAATACAAGTAATGGACTTAGTTGTATAAAATACACTTTTGTAGATGAATATTATATGTAGTAATCACAAACTTCAATCTTGGGTAAACCTTATTACTCTTGAGGGGAGTGGGGAAACTTGTTATTAGAATCCACTTTATTTGCTTTTTCTTAAGTAATAAGTTTGTAGACAAAAATTATATAAATTATTTGAAATTGCATTATGGTAAAGGAGACAATTAAAAAAATTACAAAATTTAATTTCAACTGATTATGAACAACAGATTTATCCCTATAGAATCGGAAAATTCTAAAAGTTGTGAAAAGACAATGTTTTGATTATTAAATTAATTGTTAACGTCATTGCATTTTGAATGGTGAGTAAAACATAACATTTGAAAATCTTAATTGAACAAAAATACAAGTAATGGACTCAATTGTATAAAAAACACCTTTGTGGATGAATATTATAAGTAGTAATCGCAAGTTTCAATCTTAAATCAACCATATTATACTTAAGGGGAGTGGGCAAACTTCTTATTAGAGTCCATTTTATTTGCTTTGTCTTAAGTAATACGTTGGCAAATAAAAATTATATAACTTATTTCAAATTGCATTGTGGCAAAAAAGATAATTAAAAAACTTACAAAATTTAAATTCAACTTATTATTAACTATGGATTCATCCCTATAAGACTTTAAAATTTTAAATGTTGAGAAAATGGAATGTTTTGATGATTAAATTTATTGTTAATGTCATTGCATTTTGAATGGTGAGTAAAACATAACATTTGAAAATCTTAATTGAACAAAAATACAAGTAATGGCCTTAATTGTATAAAATACACTTTTGTCTATGAATTTTATATGTAGTAATCGCAAGCTTCAATCTTGGGTGAAGCTTATTGCTCTTAAGGGGAGTAGAGAAACTTCTTATTAGAGTCCATTTTGTTTGTTTTTTCTTAAGTAATAAGCTTGTAGACAAAAATTATATAAATTATTTCAAATTGCATTGTGGCAAACAAGACAATTAAAAAAATTACAAAATTTAAATTCAATTGATTATGAACAATGGATTTATCCCTATAGGACTTCAAAATTTTAAATGTTGAGAAAATGAAATGTTTTCATTTTTTAATTTATTGATAATGCCATTGCATTTTGAATGGTGGGTTAAAAATAATAGTTGAAAATCTCAATTGAACAAAAATACAAGTAACGGACTCCATTGTATAAAATACACCTTTGTACATTAATATTATAACGAGTAATCACAAGTTTCAATCTTGATTCAACCATATTGCCCTTGAGGGGAGTGGGGAAACTTTTTGTTAGAGTCCATTTTATTTGCTTTTTCTTAAGTAATATGTTGGTAGACAAAAATTATATAAATTATTTCAAATTGCATTGTGGCAAAAAAATCAATTCAAAAAATTACAAAATTTAAATTCCACTGATTATTCACTATGGATTTATCCCTATACGATTTTCAAATTTTAAATGTTGAGAAAATGTAGTGTTTTGATTATTAAATTTATTGTTAATGTCATTGCATTTTGAATGGTGGGTAAAACATAATATTTCAAAATCTTAATTGAACAAAAATACAACTAATAGACTCAATTGTATAAAATACACTTTTATGGATGAGTATTATAAGTAGTAAGAACAAGTTTCAATCTTGGGTCATCCATATCGCTCTTGAGGGGAATGGGTAAACTTTTGACTAGAGTCCATTTTATTTGCTTTTTCTTAAGTAATATATTGGTAGACAAAAATTATATAAATTATTTCAAATTGCATTGTCGCAAAAAAGATAATTAAAAAAATTACAAAATTTAAATTCAACTGATTATAAACAATGGATTTATCCCTATAGGACATGAGAATTCTGAAAGTTGAGAAAATGCAATGTTTTGATTATGAAATTTATTATTAATGTCATTGCATTTTGAATGTTGAGTAGAACATAACATTTGAAAACCTTAATTGAACAAAAATACAAGTAATGGACTCAATTGTATAAAATACACCTTTGTGGATGAATATTATAAGTAGTAATTGCAAGTTTCAATTTTGTATCAACCATATTGCTCTTGAGGGGGGTGGGAGAACTTTTTATTAGAGTCCATTTTATTTGCTTTTTCTTAAATAATACATTGGTAGACAAAAATTATATAAATTATTTCAAATTGCATTGTGGCAAAAAAGACATATAAAAAAATTACAAAATTTAAATTAAACTGATTATTAACTATAAATTTATCCCTATAGGAATTTAAAATTTTAGATGTTGTGAAAATGCAATATTTTGTTTATTAATTTAATAATTAATGTCATCGCATTTTAAATGGTGGATAAAACATAATATTTGAAAATCTCAATTGAACAAAAATATAAATAATGGATTCAATTGTATAAAATAGACTTTTGGGGATGAATAGTATAAGTAGTAAGCGTAAGTTTCAGTTTCGGGTCATCCATATTGCTCTTGAATGGTGTGAGTAATTTTTTATTAGAGTCTATTTTATTTGTTTTTTCTTAAGTAATATGTTGGTAGACAAAAAATTATATAAATTATTTCAAATTGCATTGTGACAAAAAAGACAATTAAAAAAATTACAAAATTTTAATTCAACTGATTATGAACAATGAATTTATCCCTAGAGGACCTGAGAATTTTGAAAGTTGAGAAAATGCAATATTTTGATTATTAAATTTATTATTAATGTCATTGAATTTTGAATGGCGAGTAAAGTATAACATTTGAAAACCTTAATTGAACAAAAATATAAGTAATGGACTTAATTGTATAAAATACAACTTTGGGGATGAATATTATAAGTAGTAATCGCAAGTTTCAATTTTGTGTCAACTATATTGCTCTTGAGGGGAGTAGGGAAAATTTTTCTTAGGGTCCATTTTATTTGCTTTTTCTTAAGTAATATGTTGGTTGACAAAAATTATATAAACTATTTCAAATTGCATTATGGCAAAAAAAACAATTCAAAAAATTACAAAATTTAAATTTAATTGATTATTAACTATGAATTTATCCCTATATGATTTTAAAATTTTAAATGTTGAGAAAATGGAATGTTTTGATTATTAAATTTATTGTTAATGCCATTGCATTTTGAATGGTGGATAAAACATAATATTTGAAAATCTTAATTGAACAAAAATACATCTTTGTGGATGAATATTATAAGAAGTAAGTGCAAGTTTCAGTCTTGGGTCATCCATATTGCTATTGAGGGGAGTGGGTAAACTTTTCATTAGAGTCCATTCTATTTGCTTTTTCTTAGGTAATATGTTGGTAGACAAAAATTAGATTGATTATTTCAAATTGCATTGTGACAAACAAGACAATTACAAAAATTACAAAATTTAAATTCAACTGATTATTAACTATCGATTTATCCCTATAGGACTTTAAAATTTTAAATGTTGAGAAAATGCAATGTTTTGATTATTAAATTTATTGTTAATGTCATTGCATTTTGAATGGTGGGTTAAACATAACAATTGAAAATCTTAATTGAACAAAAATACAAGTAATGGTCTCAATTGTATAAAATACACCTTTGTGGATGAATACTATATGTAGTAACCGCAAGTTTCTATCTTCGATCAGCCATATTGCTCTTTAGGGGTATAGGGAAACTTCTTCTTAGAGTCCATTTTATTTGCTTTTTCATAAGTTATAAGTTTGTACACATAAACTATTTAAATTATTTCAAATTGCATTGTGACAAAGAAGACAATTAAAAAAATTACAAAATTTAAATTCAACTTATTATAAACAATGGATTTATCCCTAGAGGACCTAAGAAACCTAAAAGTTGAGAAAATGCAATGTTTTGATTATTAAATTTATTATTAATGCCATTGCATTTTAAATGGGGATTAAAACATAACATTTGAAAATCTTAATCAAACAAAAATACAAGTAGTGGACTCAATTGTATAAAATACACATTTGTGGATGAATATTATATGTAGTAATCGCAAGTTTCAATCTTGGGTCAACCATATTGCTCTTAAGTGGAGTGGGGAAAGTTTTTCTTAGAGTCCATTTTATTTGCTTTTTCTTAAGTAATATGTTGGTAGACAAAAATTATATAAATTATTTCAAATTGCATTGTCGCAAAGAGGACAATTAAAAATATTATGAAATTTTAATTCAACTAATTATGAACAATGGATTTATCCCTATAGGACTTTAAAATTTTAAATGTTGAGAAAATGCAATGTTTTGATTATTAAATTTATTATTAATGCCATTACATTTTGAATGGTGGGTAAAACATAATATTTGAAAATCTTAATTGAACAAAATTACAAGTAATGGACTCAATTGTATAAAATACATCTTTGTGCATGAATATTATAAATAGTAATCGCAAGTGTCAATCTTGGGTCAACCATATTGCTCTTGAGGGGAGTGGGGAAATTTTTTATTAGAACCCATTTTATTTGCTTTTTCCTAAGTAATATGTTGGTAGACAAAAATAATATAGATTATTTCAAATTGTATTGTGGCAAAAAAGACAATAAAAAAATTATAAAATGGAATGTTTTGATTATTAAATTTATTGTTAATGTCATTGCATTTTGAATGGTGAGTAAAAAAAAACTTTTGAAAATCTTAATTGAACAAAAATACAAATAATGGACTCAATTGTATAAAATACACCTTCGTGGATGAATATTATATGTAGTAATCGCAAGTTTCAATCTTGGGCCAACGATATTGCTCTTGAAAGGAGTGGGGAAACTTTGTATTAGAATACATTTTATTTGCTTTTTCTTAAATAATAAGTTTGTAGACAAAAATTATATAAATTATTTCAAATTAAATTGTTGCAAAGAAGACAATTAAAAAATTACAAAATTTAAATTCAACTGATTATGAACAATAGATTTATCCCTATAGGACTTAAAAATTTTAAATCTTGAGAAAATGCAATGTTTTGATTATTAAATTTATTGTTAATGCCATTGCATTTTGAATGGTGAGTAAAACATAATATTTGAAAGTCTAAATTGAACAAAAATACAAGTAATGGATTCAATTGTATAAAATACACCTTTGTGCATGAATATTATAAGTAGTAATCGCAAGTTTCAATCTTGGGTCAACCATGTTGCACTTGGGGGGGTGGGGAAACTTCTTATTAGAGTCCATTATATTTGCTTTTTCTTACATAATAAGTTTGTAGACAAAAATTATATAAATTATTTCAAATTAAATTATCGCAAAGAAGACAATTAAAAATATTACAAAATTTAAATTCAACTTATTATGAACAATGGATTTATCCCTATAGGACCTGAAAATTCTAAAAGTTAACAAAATGAAATGTTTTGATTATTAATTTTATTATTAATGTCATTGCATTTCGAAAGTTGAGTAAAACATAACATTTGAAAATCTTAAATGAACAAAAATACAAGTAATAGACTCAATTGTATAAAATACGCCTTTGGGGATGAATATTATAAGCAGTAATCGCAAGTTTCAATCTTGGGTCAACTATATTGCACTTAAGGGGAGTGGGGAAATTTCTTATTAGAGTACATTTTATTTGCTTTTTCTTAAATAATACTTTGGTAGAGAAAAATTATATAAATTATTTCAAATTGCATTGTTGCAAAGAACACAATTAAAAAAATTAGAAAATTTAAATTCAACTGATTATTAACAATAGATTTATCCCTATAGGACTTTAAAATTTTAAATCTTGAGAAAATGCAATGTTTTGATTATTAAATTTGTTATTAATGTCATTGCATTTTGAATGGTGAGTAAAACATAATATTTAAAAGTCTTAATTAAACAAAAATACAAGTAATGAACTCAATTGTATAAAATACACTTTTGTGGGTGAATATTAGAAGTAGTAATTGCAAGTTTCTATCTTGGGTCAACCATATTGCACTTGGGGGGGGTGGGGAAACTTCTTATTAAAGTCTATTACATTTGCTTTTTCTTAAACAATAAGTTTGTAGACAAAAATTATATAAATTATTTCAAATTGCATTGTCACAAAGAAGACAATTAAAAATGTTACAAAATTTAAATTCAACTGATTATAAATAATGGATTTATCCCTAAAGGACCTGAAAATTCCAAAAGTTGAGAAAAGGCAATGTTTTGATTATTAAATTTATTGGAAATGTCATTGCATTTTGAATAGTGAGTAAAACTTAACATTTGAAAATATTAGTTGAACAAAAATACAAGTAATGGACTCAATTGTATAAAATACACTTTTGTAGATGAATATTATATGTAGTAATCGCAAGTCTCAATCATAGGTCAACGATATTGCTCTTGAGGGGAGTGAGGAAACTTTTTATGAGAGTCCATTTTATTTGCTTTTTCTTAAGTAATATGTTGGTAGACAAAAAGTATATAAATTATTTCAAATTGCATTGTGGCAAAAAGACAATTAAAAAAATTAAAAAATTTAAATTCAATTGATTAATAACTATGGATTTATCCCTATAAGACTTTACAATTTTAAATGTTGAGAAAATGTAATGTTTTGATTATTAAGTTTATTGTTAATGTCATTGCATTTTGAATTGTGAGTAAAATATAATATTTGAAAATCTTAATTGAACAAAAATACAAATAATGGATTCAATTGCATATAATACACCTTTGTGCATGAATATTATAAGTAGTAATCGCAAGTTTCAATCTTGGGTTAACCATATTGCACTTGAAGGGAGTGAAGAAACTTTTTATTAGAGTCCATTATATTTACTTTTTCTTAAATAATAAGTTTGTAAACAAAAATTATATAAATTATTTCTAATTGCATTGTCACAAAGAAGACAATTAAAAAAATTACAAAATTTAAATTCAACTGATTATTAACTTTGGATTTATCCTTATAGGACTTTAAAATTTTAAATGATGATAAAATGGAATGTTTTGAATATTAAATTTATTGTTAATGCCATTGCATTTTGAATGGTGGGTTAAACATAATATTTGAAAATCTTAATTGAATAAAAATACAAGTAATGGACTCAATTGTATAAAATATACCATTGTGCATTAATGTTATAACTAAAATTCGCAAGTTTCAATCTTGAGTCAACCATATTGCTTTTAAGGGGAGTGGGGAAACTTTTATTAGAGTCTATTTTATTTACTTTTTTTTAAGTAATACGTTGGAAGACAAAAATTATATAAATTATTTCAAATTACTTTGTGGCACAAAAGAGAATCAAAAAAATTACAAAATTTAAATTCAACTTATTATTAATTATGGATTCATCCCTATAGGACTTTAAAATTTTAAATGTTGTGAAAATAGAATGTTTTGATTATTAAATTTATTTTTAATGTCATTGCATTTTAAATAGTGAGTAAAACATAATATTTGAAAATATTAATTGAACAAAAATATAAGTAATGGACTCAGTCGTATAAAATATACTTTTGTAGATGAAAATTATATGTAGTAATCACAAGTTTCAATATTAGGTGAACCGTATTGCTCTTAAGGGGAGTGGGGAAACTTCTTATTAGAGTCCATTTTATTTACTTTTTCTTAAGTTATATGTTTATAGATAAAAATTATATAAATTATTTCAAATTGCATTGTAGCAAAGAACACAATTAAAAAAATTAGAAAATTTAAATTCAAATGAATATTAACAATGCATTTATTCCTATAGAACTTTAAAATTTTAAATGTTGAGAAAATGCAATGTTTTGATTATTAAATTTATTATTAATGGCATTGCATTTTGAATGGAGAATAAAATATAATATTTGAAAGTCTTAATTAAACAAAAATACAAGTAATGAACTTAATTGTATAAAATACACTTTTGTGGATGAATATTATAAGTAGTAATCGCAAGTTTCAATCTTGGGTCAACCATATTGCACTTGGGGGGATGGGGAAACTTCTTATTAGAGTCCATTATATTTGCTTTTTCTTAAACAACAAGTTTGTAGACTAAAATTATATAAATTATTTCAAATTGCATTGTGGCAAAAAAGACAATTTAAAAAATTAAAAAATTTAAACTCAATTGATTAATAACTATGGATTTATCCCTATAGAACTTTAAAATTTTAAATGTTGAGAAAATGCAATGTTTTAATCATTAAGTTTATTATTAATGTCATTGCATTTTGAATGGTAGGTAAAATATAATATTTGAAAATCTTAATTGAACAAAAATACAAGTAATGAACTCAATTATATATAATACACCTTTGTGCATAAATATTATAAGTCGTAATCGCAAGTTTCAATCTTGGGTTAACCGTATTGCACTTGAGGGGGGTGGGGAAAGTTCTTATTATGGTCCATTATATATGCTTTTTCTTAAATAATAAGTTTGTAAGCAAAAAAGATATAAATTATTTCAAATTGCATTGTCGTAAAAAAGACAATTAAAAAAATTACAAAATTTGAATTTAATTGATTATTAACTTTAGATTTATCCTTATAGGACTGTAAAATTTTAAATGCTAATAAAACGCAATGTTTTGATTATTAAATTTATTATTAATGTCATTGCATTTTGAATGGTGGGTTAAACATAATATTTGAAAATCTTAACTGAACAAAAATACAAGTAATAGACTCAATTGAATCAACCATATTACTCTTGAAAGGAGTGGGGAAACATTTCATTAGAGTCTATTTTATTTACTTTTTCTTAAATAATACGTTGGTAGACAAAAATTATATAAATTATTTCAAATTACTTTGTGACAAAATTATATGTAGTAATCGCAAGTTTCAATCTTAGGTGAACCTTATTGCTCTTAAGGGAAGTGAGAAAACTTCTTATTAGAGTCCATTTTATTTGCTTTTTATTAAGTAATAAGTTTGTAGACAAAAATTATATAAATTATTTAAAATTACATTGTGGCAAAGAAGACAATTAAAAAAATTACAAAATATAAATTCAACTTATTATGAACAATGGATTTATACCTAGAGGACCTGAAAATTTTGAAAGTTGAAAAAATACAATATTTTGATTATTAAATTTATTATTAATGTCATTGCATTTTGAATAGTGAGTAAAATATAATATTTGAAAATCTTAATTGAACAAAAATACAAATAATCGACTCAATTGTATAAAATACACCTTTGTGGATGAATACCATATGTAGTAATCGCAAGTTTCAATTTTGGGTCAACCATATTGCTCTTGAGGGGAGTAGGGATACTTTTTATTAGAGTCCATTTTATTTGCTTTTTCTTAAGTAATATGTTGGTAGACAAAAATTATATAAATTATTTCAAATTGCTTTGTGGCAAAGAAGACAATTAAAAAAATAATAAAATTTAATTTCAACTAATTATGAATAATGGATTTATCCTTATAAGACCTGAAAACTCTAAAAGTTGAGAAACTACAATGTTTTGATTATTACATTTATTGTTAATGTCATTGCATTTTGAATTGTGAGTAAAACATAACATTTAAAAATATTAGTTGAACAAAATACAAATAATGAACTCAATTGTATAAAATACACTTTTGTGGATGAATATTATATGTAGTTATCGCAAGCTTCAATCTTGGCTCAACCATATTGCTCTTGAGGGGTGTGGGGAAACTTTTTATGAGAGTCCATTTTATTTGCTTTTTCTTAAGTAACATGTTGGTAGACAAAAATATAAGTAATGGACTTAATTGCATATAAAACACCTTTGTGCATGAATATTATAAGTAGTAATCGCAAGTTTCAATCTTGGGTTAACCATATTGCACTTGAGGGGGGTGAAGAAACTTTTTATTAGAGTCCATTATATTTGCTTTTTCTTAAATAATAAGTTTGTAAACAAAAATTATATAAATTATTTCTAATTGCATTGTCACAAAGAAGACAATTAAAAAAATTACAAAATTTAAATTCAACTGATTATTAACTTTGGATTTATCCTTATAGGACTTTAAAATTTTAAATGATGATAAAATGGAATGTTTTGAATATTAAATTTATTGTTAATCCATTGCATTTTGAATGGTGGGTTAAACATAATATTTGAAAATCTTAATTGAATAAAAATACAAGTAATGGACTCAATTGTATAAAATATACCATTGTGCATTAATGTTATAACTAAAAATCACAAGTTTCAATCTTAAGTCAACCATATTGCTTTTGAGGGGAGTGGGGAAACTTTTATTAGAGTCTATTTTATTTGCTTTTTTTAAGTAATACGTTGGAAGACAAAAATTATATAAATTATTTCAAATTACTTTGTGGCACAAAAGACAATTAAAAAAATTACAAAATTTAATTATGGATTCATCCCTATAAGACTTTAAAATTTTAAATGTTGTGAAAATGGAATGTTTTGATTATTAAATTTATTGTTAATGTCATTGCATTTTAAATGGTGAGTAAAACATAACATTTGAAAATCTTAAAAATTATTTGTAGTATTCACAAGCTTCAATCTTGGATGAACCTTATAGCTCTTGAGGTGAATAGAGAAATTTCCTACTAGAGTCCTTTTTGTTTGCTTTTTCTTAAGTAATAAGTTTGCAGACAAAAATTATATAAATTATTTCAAATTGCATTGTGGCAAAGAAGACAATTAAAAAAATTACAAAATTTCATTTCAACTGATTACGAACAGTGGATTTATCCTTGTAGGACCTGAAAATTCTAAAAGTTCAAAAACTATAATGTTTTGATTATTAAATTTATTGTTAATGTCATTGCATTTTGAATGGTGGGTAAAATATAACATTTGAAAATCTTAATTGAACAAAAATACAAGTAATGATCTCAATTATATAAAATACACCTTTGTGGGTGAATATTATAAGTAGTAATCGCAAGTTTCAATCTTGGGTCAGCCATATTGCTCTTGAGGGGAGTGAGGAAACTTTTTATTCGAGTCCATTTTATTTGCTTTTTCTTAACAAATATTTTGGTAGACAAAAACTATATAAATTATTTCACATTGCATGGTGGCAAGAAAAACAATTATAAAAATTACAAAATTTAAATTCAACAAATTATTAATTATGGATTTAACACTAGGATTTTAAAATTTTAAATGTTGAGAAAATGTAATGTTTTGATCATTAAATTTATTATTAATGCCATTGCATTTTGAATGGTGGATAAAACGTAATATCTGAAAATCTTAATTGAACAAAAATACAAAAATTATATAAATTGCATTGTGGCAAAAAGACAATTAAAAAATTAGAAAATTTAAATTCAACTGATTAATAACTATGAATTTATCCCTATAAGACTTTACAATTTTAAATGTTGAGAAAATGTAATATTTTGATTATTAAGTTTTTTGTTAATGCCATTGCATTTTGAATTGTGAGTAAAATATAATATTTGAAAATCTTAATTGAACAAAAATACAAATAATGGATTCAATTGCATATAATACACCTTTGTGCATGAATATTATAAGTAGTAATCGCAAGTTTCAATCTTGGGTTAACCATATTACACTTGAAGGGGGTAAAGAAACTTTTTATTAGAGTCCATTATATTTGCTTTTTCTTAAATAATAAGTTTGTAAACAAAAATTGTATAAATTATTTCTAATTGCATTGTCACAAAGAAGACAATTAAAAAATTACAAAATTTAAATTCAACTGATTATTAACTTTGGATTTATCCTTATAGAACTTTAAAATTTTAAATGATGATAAAATGGAATGTTTTGAATATTAAATTTATTGTTAATGCCATTGCATTTTGAATGGTGGGTTAAACATAATATTTGAAAATCTTAATTGAATAAAAATACAAGTAATGGACTCAATTGTATAAAATATACCATTGTGCATTAATGTTATAACTAAAAATCGCAAGTTTCAATCTTGAGTCAACCATATTGCTTCTGAGGGGAGTGGGGAAACTTTTATTAGAGTCTATTTTGTTTGCTTTTTTTTTTAAGTAATACGTTGGAAGACAAAAATTATATAAATTATTTCAAATTCCTTTGTGGCACAAAAGACAATTTAAATTCAACTTATTATTAATTATGGATTCATCCCTATAGGACTTTAAAATTTTAAATGTTGTGAAAATGGAATGTTTTGATTATTAAATTTATTGTTAATGTCATTGCATTTTAAATGGTGAGTAAAATATAACATTTGAAAATCTTAAAAATTATTTGTAGTATTCGCAAGCTCCAATCTTGGATGAACCTTATAACTCTTGAGGGGAATAAAGAAACTTCTTATTAGAGTCCTTTTTGTTTGCTTTTTCTTAAGTAATAAGTTTGCAGACAAAAATTATATAAATTATTTCAAATTGCATTGTCACAAAGAAGACAATTAAAAAAATTACAAAATTTAAATTCAATTGATTATTAACTATGGATTTATCCCTATATGATTTTAAAATTTTAAATGTTGAGAAAATACAATGTTTTGATTATTATATTTATTGTTAATGTCATTGCATTTTGAGTGATGGGTAAAACATAATATTTGAAAGTATTAATTAAATAAAAATACAATTAATAGACTCAATTGTATAAAATCCACCTTTGTCGATGAATATTATAAGTTGTAAGCACAGGTTGCAATCTCGGGTGAACCATATTACTCTTGAGGGGAGTAGGTAAACCTTTTATTAGAGTCCATTTTATTTGCTTTTACTTAAATAATATGTTGGTAGATAAAAATTATGTAAATTATTTCAAAATGCATTGTGGTAAAAAAGACAATTAAAAAAATTATAAAATTTAAATTCAACTGATTATGAATGATGGATTTGTCCCTATAAGACTTGAGAATTATGAAAGTTGAGAAAAAGCGATGTTCTAATTATTAAATTTATTATTAATGCCATTACATTTTCAATGGCGAGTAAAATATAACATTTGAAAATCTTAATCGAACAAAAATACAGGTAATGGACTCAATTGTATAAAATACACCAATGTGGATGAATATTAAAAGCAGTTATCGCAAGTTTCAATCATGTGCCAACCATATTACTCTTAAAAGGAGTGGGGAAACTTTTTATTAGAGTTCATTTTATTTGCTTTTTCTTAAGTAATATGTTGGTAGACAAAGATTATATAAATTATTTCCAATTTCATTGTGGCAAAGAAGTCAATTAAAAAAATTACAAAATTTTAATTCAACTAATTATGAACAATGGATTTATCCCTATATGACTTGAGAATTATGAAACTTGAGAAAAGGCAATGTTCTAATTATTAAATTTATTATTAATGCCATTGCATTTTCAATGGCAAGTAAAACATAACATTTGAAAACCTTATTTGAACAAAAAATACAGGTAATGGACTCAATTGTATAAAATACACCAACGTGGATGAATATTAAAAGCAGTAATTGCAAATTTCAATCATGTGTCAACCATATTGCTCTTAAAAGGAGTGGGGAAACTTTTTATTAGAGTCCATTTTATTTACTTTTTCTTAGGTAATATGTTGGTAGACAAAAAGTATATAAATTATTTCAAATTGCATTACGGCAAAAAAGACAATTAAAAAATTAAAAAATTTAAATCCAAGTGATTATTAACTAAGGATTTGACCCTATAGGATTTTAAAATTTTAAATGTTGAGAAAACACAATATTTTGATTATTAAATTTATTGTGAATGTCATTGGATTTTCAATGATAGGTAAAATATAATATTTGAAAATCTTAATTGAACAAAAATACAAGTAATGGACTCAATTGTATAAAAAATACCTTTGTGCATTAATAGTATGACTAATATTCGCAAGTTTCAATTTTGAGTCAACCATATTGCTCTTCAAGGGAGTGGGGAAGCTTTCTATTAGAGTCCATTTTATTTACTTTTTCTTAGGTAATATGTTGGTAGATGAAAAGTATATAAATTATTTCAAATTGCATTATGGCAAAAAAGACAATTAAAAAAATTAAAAAATTTAAATTCAACTGATTATTAACTAAGGATTTATCCCTATAGGACTTTAAAATTTTAAATGTTGAGAAAATGCAATGTTTTGATTATTAAATTTATTGTTAATGTCATTGCATTTTGAATGGTGGGTAAAATATAATATTTGAAAATCTTAAGTGAACAAAAATACAAGTAATTGACTAAATTATATAAAATACATTTTTGTAGATGAATATTATAATAGTAATCCCAAACTTCAATCTTGGGTCAACTATATTGCTCTTGAGGGGAGTGGGGAAACTTTTTATTAGTGTCCATTTTATTTGCTTTTTCTTAAGTAATATGTTGGTAGACAAAAATTATATAAATTATTTCAAATTGCATTGTGGCAAAGAAGACAATTAAAAAAATTACAAAATTTTAATTCAACTAATTATGAACAATGGATTTATCCCTATAGGACTTGAGAATTCTATAAGCTGAGAAAATGCAATGTTTTGATTGTTAAATTTATTATTAATGTCATTGCATTTTGAATGGTGAGTAAAACATAAATTTTGAAAATCTTAATTGAACAAAAATACAAGTAAAGGACTCAATTGTATAAAATACACCTTTGTAGATGAATATTATAATAGTAATTGCAAACTTCAATCTTGGGTCAACCATATTGCTCTTGATGGGAGTGGGGAAACTTTTTATTAGAGTTCATTTTATTTGCTTATTCTTACCTAATATGTTGGTAGGCAAAAATTATATAAATTATTTCACATTGCATTGTGGCAAAAAAGACAATTCAAAAAATTACAAAATTTTAATTCAACTAATTATGAACAATGGATTTATCCCTATAGGACCTGAGAATTCTATAAGTTGAGAAAATGCAATGTTTTGATTGATAAATTTATTATTAATGCCATTGCATTTTGAATGGTGAGTAAAACATAAATTTTGAAAATCTTAATTGATCAAAAATACAAGTAAAGGACTCAATCGTATGAAATACACCTTTGTAGATGAATATTATAATAATTTCAATCTTAGGTCAACCATATTGCTCTTGAGGGGAATGGGGAAGCTTTTTATTAGAGTTCATTTTATTTGCTTATTCTTAGCTAATATGTTGGTAGACAAAAATTATATAAATTATTTCACATTGCATTGTGGCAAAAAAGACAATTCAAAAATTACAAAATTTTAATTCAACTAATTATGAACAATGGATTTATCCCTATAGGATTTAAGAATTCTAAAAGCTGAGAAAATGCAATGTTTTGATTGTTAAATTTATTATTAATGTCATTGCATTTTGAATGGTGAGTAAAACATAAATTTTGAAAATCTTAATTAAACAAAAATACAAGTAAAGGACTCAATTGTATAAAATACACCTTTGTGGATGAATATTATAATAGTAATCTCAAACTTCAATCTTAAGTCAACCATATATCTCTTGAGGGGAGTGGGGAAACTTTTTATTAGAGTTCATTTTATTTGCTTTTTCTTAAGTAATTTGTTGGCAGACAAATATTAGATAAATTATTTCACATTGCATTGTGGTAAAAAATACAATTCAAAAAATTACAAAATTTAAATTCAACTGATTATTAACTATGAATTTATCCTTGTAGGACTTTAAAATTTTAAATTTTGAGAAAATGCAATGTTTTGCTTAATAAATTAATAAGTAATGCCATTGCATTTTGAACAGTGGGTAAAATATAATATTTAAAATTTTTAATTGAGCAAAAATACAAGTAATAGACTCAATTGTATAAAATACACCTTTGTGCATTAATATTATAACAATAATCGCAAGTTTCAGTCTTGAGTCAACCATATTGCACTTGAGGGGAGTGGGGAAACTTTTTATTAGAGTCCATTTTATTTGCTTTTTCTTAAGTAATATATTGGTAGACAAAAATTATATAAATTATTTCAAATTGCATTGTGGAAAAAAGACAATTAAAAAAACTATAAAATTTAATTTCAACTAATTATGAACAATAGATTTATCCCTGTAAGACGTGAAGATTCTAAAAGATGAGAAAAGACAATGTTTTGATTATTAAATTTATTCTTAATGTCATTGCATTTTGAATGGTGAGTAAAACATAACATTTGAAAATATTAGTTGAACAAAAATACAAGTAATGGACTCAATTGTATAAAATACACTTTTGTGGATGATTATTATATGTTGTAATCGCAAGCTTCAATCTTGGGTCAACCATATTGCTCTTAAGGGGCGTGAGGAAACTTTTTATGAGAGCCCATTTTATTTGCTTTTTCTTAAGTAATATGTTGGTAGACAAAAAGTATATAAATTATTTCAAATTGCATTGTGGCAAAAAAAACAATTAAAAAAATGAAAAAATTTAAATTCAATTGATTAATAACTATGGATTTATCCCTATAAAACTTTAAAATTTTAAATGTTGAGAAAATGCAATGTTTTGATTTTTAAGTTTATTGTTAATGTCATTGCATTTTAAATGATGGGTAACACATAATATTTGAAAATCTTAATTGAACAAAAATACAAGTAATGGACTCAATTGTATAAAATATACCTTTGTACATTAACATTACGACTAATAATCGCAAGTTTCAATATTGAGTCAACCATGTTGCTCTTGAGAGGAGTGGGGAAACTTTTTATTAGAGTTTATTTTATTTGCTTTTTCTTAAGTAATATGTTGGTAGACAAAAATTATATAAATTATTTCAAATTTCATTGTGGCAAAAAGACAATTAAAAAAATTACAAAATTTAATTTGAACTAATTCTAAACAACGGATTAATCCTTATAGGACCTGAAAATTCTAAAAGTGGAGAAAAGGCAATGTTTTGATTATTAAATTTATTGTTAATGTCATTGCATTTTGAATGGTGAGTAAAACATAACATTTGAAAATATTAGTTGAACAAAAATACAAGTAATGGACTCAATTGTATAAAATACACTTTTGTGAATGAATATTATGTGTAGTATTCGCAAGTTTCAATCTTGGATGAACCTTATAACTCTTGAGGGGAATAGAGAAACTTCTTATTAGAGTCCTTTTTGTTTGCTTTTTCTTAAGTAATAAGTTTGCAGACAAAAATTATATAAATTATTTCAAATTGCATTGTGGCAAAGAAGACAATTAAAAAAATTACAAAATTTCATTTCAACTGATTATGAACAGTGAATTTATCCTTGTAGGACCTGAAAATTCTAAAAATTCAAAAACTGCAATGTTTTGATTATTAAATTTATTGTTAATGTCATTGCATTTTGAATGGTGGGTAAAATATAACATTTGAAAATCTTAATTGAACAAAAATACAAGTAATGGTCTTAATTATATAAAATACACCTTTGTGGGTGAATATTATAAGTAGTAATCACAAGTTTCAATCTTGGGTCAGCCATATTGCTCTTGAGGGGAGTGGGGAAACTTTTTATTAGAGTCCATTTTATTTGCTTTTTCTTAACTAATATGTTGGTAGACAAAAATTATATAAATTATTTCACATTGCATGGTGGCAAAAAAAACAATTCTAAAAATTACAAAATTTAAATTCAACAAATTATTAATTATAGATTTAACACTATAGGATTTTAAAATTTTAAATGTTGAGAAAATGCAATGTTTTGATCATTAAATTTATTATTAATGTCATTGTATTTTGAATGGTGGATAAAACGTAATATCTGAAAATCTTAATTGAACAAAAATACAAGTTATGGACTTAATTGTATAAAATAGACCTTTGTGGATGAATATTATAAGTAGTAATCGCAAGTTTCAGTTTGGGGTCAACCATATTGCACTTGAGGGGAGTGGGAAAACTTTTTATTAGAGTCCATTTTATTTTCTTTTTCTTAGATAATATGTTGGTAAACAAAAATTATATAAATTATTTCAAATTGCATTGTAGCAAAAAAGACAATTCAAAAAATTACAAAATTTAAATTGAACTGATTATTCACGATAGATTTATCCCCATAGGATTTTAAAATTTTAATTGTTGAGAAAATGCAATGTCTTGAGTATTAAATTTATTATTAATGCCATTGTATTTTGAATAGTGGCTAAAACATAATATTTGAAAATCCTAATTGAACAAAAATACAAGTAATGGACTCAATTGTCTAAAATACACCTTTATGGATGAATATTATAAGTAGTAATCGCAAGTTTCGGTCTTTGGTCAACTATATTGCACTTGAGGGGTGTGGGGAAACTTTTTATTAGTATCCATTTTATTTGCTTTTTTTAAGTAATATATTGGTAGACAAAAATTATATAAATTATTTCAAATTGTATTGTGGCAAAGAAAATAATTAAAAAAATTACAAAATTTTAATTCAACTGATTATGAACAATGGATTTACCCCTATAGGACCTGAGAATCCTATAAGCTAAGAAAATGCAACGTTTTGATTGTTAAATTTATTATTAATGTCATTGCATTTTGAATGGTGAGTAAAATATAAATTTTGAAAATCTTAATTGAACAAAAATACAAGTAAAGGACTAAATTGTATAAAATACACCTTTGTAGATGAATATTATAATAGTAATCGCAAACTTTAATCTTGGGTCAACCATATTGCCCTTGAGGGGAGTGGGGAAACTTTTTATTAAAGTTCATTTTATTTGTTTTCTTAAGTAATATGCTAGTAGACAAAAATTATATAAATTATTTCACATTGCATTGTCGCAAAAAAGACAATTGAAAACATTACAAAATTTAAATTTAACTGATTTTTAACTATGGATTTATCCCTATAGAACTTTAAAATTTTAAATGTTGAGAAAATGCAATATTTTGCTTATTAAATTAATAATTATTGCCATTGCATTTTGAATGGTGGGTAAAACATAATATTTGAAAATTTTAATTGAACAAAAATACAGGTAATGGACTCAATTGTATATAATACACCTTTGTGCATGAATATTTTAAGTAGTAATCGCAAGTTCCATCTTGAGTTAACTATATTGCACTTAAGGGGGGTGGGGAAACTTTTTATTAGAGTCCATTATATTTCCTTTTTCTTAAATAATAAGTTTGTAGACAAAAATTATATAAATTTTTTCAAATTGCATTGTCGTAAAAAAGACAATTAAAAAAATTACAAAATTTAAATTTAACAAATTATTAACTTTGGATTTATCCCTATAGGGCTTTAAATTTTTATATGCTGATAAAATGCAATGTTTTGATTATTAAATTTATTGTTAATGTCATGGCATTTTGAATGGGGTGGGTTAAACATAATATTTGAAAATCTTAATTGAACAAAGATACAAGTAATGGACTCAATTGTATAAAATATACCTTTGTGCATTAATATTATGACTAATAATCGCAAGTTTCAATCTTGAGTCAACCATATTGCTCTTGACGAGAGTGGGGAAACTTTCTATTAGAGTTCATTTTATTTACTTTTTCTTGGGTAATATGTTGGCAAACAAAAAGTATATAAATTATTTCAAATTGCATTACGACAAAAAAGATAATTAAAAGAATTAAAAAATTTAAATTTAACTGATTATTTACTAAGGATTTATCCCTATAGGACTTTAAAATTATAAATGTTTTGAAAATGCAATGTTTTGATTATTAAATTTATTGTGAATGCCATTGCATTTTGAATGGTGGATAAAACATAATATCTGAAAATCTTAATTGAACAAAAATACAATTAATGGACTTAATTGTATAAAATAGACCTTTGTGGATAAATATTATAAGTAATAATCGCAAGTTTCAGTCTGAGGTCAACCATATTGCACTTGAGGGGAGTGAGGAAACTTTTTATTAGTATCCATTTTATTTGCTTTTTCTTAGATAATATGTTGATAGACAAAAATTATATAAATTATTTCAAATTGCATTGTGGCAAAGAAGGCAATTAAAAAATTTACAAAATTTTAATTCAACTGATTATGAATAATGTATTTATCCCTATACGACCTGAGAATTCTAAAAGTTGACAAAATGCAATGTTTTGATTATTAAATTTATTATTAATGTCATTGCATTTTGAATGGTGAGTAAAACATAACTTTTGAAAATCATAATTGAACAAAAATACAAGTAATGGGCTCAATTATATAAAATACACCTTCGTGGATGAATATTATAAGTAGTAATCGCAAGTTTCAATCTTGGGTCAACCATATTGCTCTTGAGGAGAGTGGGGAATCTTTTTATTAGAATCCATTTTATTTGCTTTTTCTTAACTAATATGTTGGTAGATAAAAATTATATAAATTATTTCACATTGCATTGTGGCAAAAAAGACAATTCAAAAAATTACAAAATTTAAATTCAACTGATTATTCACTATGGATATATCCCTATAGGATTTTAAAATTTTAAATGTTGAGAAAATGCAATATCTTGAATATTAAATTTATTATTAATGTCATTCCATTTTGAATGGTGGGTAAAACATAATATTTGAAAATCCTAATTGAACAAAAATGCAAGTAATGGACTCAATTGTATAAAATACACCTTTGTGGATGAATATTATATTAGTAATCGCAAACTTCAATCTTAGGTCAACCATATTGCTCTTGAGGGGAGTGGGGAAACTTTTTATTAGAGTTCATTTTATTTGCTTTTTCTTAAGTAATATGTTAGTAGACAAAAATTATATAAATTATTTCACATTGCATTGTGGCAAAAAAGACAATTCAAAAAATTACAAAATTTAAATTCAATTGATTATTATCTATGGATTTATCCCTATAGAGCTTTAAAATTTTAGATGTTAAGAAAATGCAATGTTTTACTTATTAAATTAATAATTAATGTCATTGCATTTTGAATGGTGAGTAAAATATAATATCTGAAAATTTTAATTGAACAAAAATACAAGTAATGGACTCAATTGTATATAATACACCTTTGTGCATGAATATTATAAGTAATAATCACAAGTTCCAATCTTGGGTTAACCATATTGCACTTGAGGGGGTGGGAAAACTTCTTATTAAAGTCCATTATATTTCCTTTTTCTTAAATAATAAGTTTGTAGGCAAAATTTATATAAATTATTTCAAATTGCATTGTTGCAAAGAAGACAATTAAAAAAAATTACAAAATTTAAATTCAACTGATTATTAACTATGGATTTATCCTTATATGATTTTAAAATTTTGAATGTTGAGAAAATGCAATGTTTTGCTTATTAAATTTATTGTTAATGTCATTGCATTTTGAGTGGTGGGTAAAACATAATATTTGAAAATATTAATTGAACGAAAATACAACTAATAGACTCAATTGTATAAAATACTCCTTTGTCGATGAATATTATAAGTAGTAAGCACAGGTTTCAGTCTCAGGTGAACCATATTGCTCTTGAGGGGAATGGGTAAACTTTTTCTTAGAGTCCATTTTATTTGCTTTTTCTTAAGTAATATGTTGGTAGACAATAATTATGTAAATTATTTCGAATTGCATTGTGGCAAAAAAGACAATTAAAAAAATTACAAAATTTAAATTCAACTGATTATGAACAATGGATTTACCCTTATAAGACCAGAGAATTATGAAAGTTGAGAAAATGCAATATTTTGATTATTACATTTATTATTAATGCCATTACATTTTGAATGACGAGTAAAACATAACATTTGAAAACCTTAATTGAACAAAAATACAGGTAATGGACTGAATTGTATAAAATACACCATTGTGGATGAATATTAAAAGCAGTAATCGTAAGTTACAATCTTGTGTCAACCATATTGCTTTTAAGAGGAGTGGGGAAAATTTTTATTAGAGTCCATTTTATTTGCATTTTCTTAAGTAATACGTTGGTAGACAAAAATTATATAAATTACTTCAAATTGCATTGTGACAAAAAAGACAATTCAAAATATTACAAAATTTAAATTCAACTGATTATTAACTATGGATTTACCCTTATTAGGATTTTAAAATTTTAAATGTTGAGAAAATGCAATGTCTTGATTATTAAATTTATTGTTAATGTCATTGCATTTTGAATAGTGGGTAAAACATAATATTTGAAAATCTTAATTAAACAAAAATAGAAGTAATGGACTCAATTGTATAAAATACACTTTTGTGGATGAATATTATAAGTAATATTTGCAAGTTTCAAGGATGAATATTATAAGTAATATTTGCAAGTTTCAATCTTGGGTTAACCATATTGCACTTAAGGAGAGTGGGGAAACTTTTTATTAGTGTCCATTTTATTTGTTTTTTCTTAAGTAATATGTTGAGAGACAAAAATTATATAAATTATTTCAAATTGCATTGTGGCAAAGAAGACAATTAAAAAAATTACAACATTTTAATTCAACTGATTATGAATAATGTATTTATCCCTATACGACCTGAGAATTCTAAAAGTTGAGAAAATGCAATGTTTTGATTATTAAATTTATTATTAATGTCATTGCATTTTGAATGGTGAGTAAAACATAACTTTTGAAAATCATAATTGAACAAAAATACAAGTAATGGGCTCAATTATATAAAATACACATTTGTGGATGAATATTATAAGTAGTAATTACAAGTTTTAATCTTCGGTCAACCATATTGCTCTTGAGGAGAGTGGGGAAACGTTTTATTAGAATCCCTTTTATTTGCTTTTTCTTAACTAATATGTTGGTAGACAAAAATTATATAAATTATTTCACATTGCATTGTGGCAAAAAAAAAAAACAATTCTAAAAATTACAAAATTTAAATTCAACAGATTATTAATTATGGATTTAACCCTATAGGATTTTAAAATTTTAAATGTTGAGAAAATGCAATGTTTTCATTATTAAATTTATTATCAATGTCATTGCATTTTGAACGGTGGATAAAACATAATATTTGAAAATTTTAATTGAACAAAAATACACCTTTGTGGATGATTATTATAAGTAGTAATCGCAAGTTTTAGTCTTGGATCAACCATATTGCACATGAGGGGAGTAGGGAAACTTTTTCTTAGAATCCATTTTATTTGTTTTTTCTTATGTAATATGATGGTAGACAAAAATTATATAAATTATTTCAAATTGCATTATGACAAAGAAGACAATTAAAAAAATTACAAAATTTAAATTCAACTGATTATGAACAATGAATTTATCCCTATAGAACCTAAGAATTCTAAAAGCTAGGAAACTGCAATGTTTTGATTGTTAAATTTATTATTAATGTCATTACATTTTGAATGGTGAGTAAAACATAAATTTTGAAAATCTTAATTGAACAAAAATACAAGTAAAGGACTTAATTGTATAAAATCCACCTTTGTGGATCAATATTATATTTGTAATCTCAAACTTCAATCTTGGGTCAACCATATATCTCTTGAGGGGAGTGGGAAAAATTTTTATTAGAGTTCATTTTATTTGCTTTTTCTTAAGTAATATGTTAGTAGACAAAAATTATATAAATTATTTCACATTACATTGTGGCAAAAAAGACAATTCAAAAAATTACAAAATTTAAATTAACTGATTATTAACTATGGATTTATCCCTATAGGACTTTAAAATTTTAAATGTTGAGAAAATGCAATGTTTTGCTTATTAAATTAATAATTAATGTCATTGCATTTTGAATGATGGGTAAAACATAATATTTGAAAATTTTAATTGAAGAAAAATACAAGTAACGGACTCAATTGAATAAAATACACCTTTGTAGATGAATATTATAAGTAGTAATCACAAGTTTTTGTCTTGGATCAACCATATTGGTCTTGAGGGGAGTGGGGAAACTTTTTATTAGAGTCCATTTTATTTCCTTTTTCTTAAGTAATATGTTGGCAGATAAAAAATTGTATAAATTATTTGAAATTGTATTGTGGGAAAGAAAATTAAAAAAATTACAAAATTTAAATTCAACTGAATATGAACAATGGATTTATCCCTATAGGACTTGAAAATTCTAAAAGTTGAGAAAAGGTAATGTTTTGATTATTAAATTTATTATTAGTTTCATTGCATATTAAATGGTTAGTAAAATATAAAATTTGAAAATTTTAATTGAAACACAATACAAGTAATGGACTCAATTGTATAAAATATACATTTGTGGATGAATATTATAGGTACTAATTGCAAGAATCAAAGTTGGGTGAACCTTATTGCTCTTGAGGGGGTAGACAAACTTCTTATTAGAGTCCATTTTATTTGCCTTTTCTTAAGTAATAAGTTTGTAGACAAAAATTATATAAATTATTTCAAATTGCATTGTGGCAAAGAAGATGATTTAAAAAAATTACAAAATTTAATTTCAACTGATTATGATCAATGGATTTATCCTTGTAGGACTTGAAAATTCTAAAAGTTGAGAAAAGGCAATGCTTCGATTATTAAATTTATTGTTAATGTCATTGCATTTTGAATGGTGAGTAAAACATAACATTTGAAAATCTTAATTGAACAAAAATACAAGTAATGGACTCAATTGTATAACTTACAACTTTGTGCATTAATATTATAACTAGTAATTGCAAGTTTTAATCTTGAGTCGACCATATTGCTCTTGAGCGGAGTGGGGAAACTTTTTATTAGAGTCCATTTTATTTGCTCTTTCTTAAGTAATTTGTTGGTAGACAAAAATTATATAAATTATTTCAAATTGCATTGTGGCAAAAAGACAATTAAAAAAATTACAAAATTTAATTTCAACTGATTATGAACAATAGATTTATCCCTATAGCACCTGAAAATTTTAAAAGTTGAGAAAAGACAATGTTTTGATTATTAAATTTATTGTTAATGTCATTGCATTTTGTATGATGAGTAAAACATCACATTTGAAAATATTAGCTGAACAAAAATATAAGTAATAGGCTCAATCGTATAAAATACAATTTTGTGGATGAATATTATATGTAATAATCGCAAACTTCAATCTTGGATGAACCTTATTGCTCTTAAGGGGAATAGAGAAACTTCTTATTAGAGTCCATTTTATTTGCTTTTTCTTAAGTAATATGTTGGTAGACAAAAATTATAAAGATTATTTTAAATTGTATTGTGGCAAAAAAGACAATTAAAAAAATTATAAAATTTAAATTCAATTGATTGTTAATTGTGGATTTATCCCTATAGGACTTTAAAATTTTAAATGTTGAGAAAACGCAATGTTTTGATTATTAAATTTATTGTTAATATCATTGCATTTTGAATGGTGGGTTAAACATACTATTTGAAAAACTTAATTGAACAAAAATACAAGTAATGGACATAATTGTATAAAATTCAACTTTGTGCATTACTATTTTAACTAATAACTGCAAGTTTCAATTTTGAGTCAACCAAATTGCTCTTAAGGGGTGTGAGGAAACTTTTGTTTAGAGTCCATTTTATTTGCTTTTTCTTAAGTAATATGTTGGTAGAATAAAATTATATAAATTATTTCAAATTGCATTGTGGCAAAAAGACAATTAAAAAAATTACAAAATTTAATTTTAACTAATTATGAGCAATCAATTTATCGCTATAGCACCTGAAAATTCTAAAAGTTGAGAAAAGACAATGTTTTGATTATTAAATTTATTGTTAATGTCATTGCATTTTGAATGGTGAGTAAAACATAACATTTGAAAACATTAGTTGAACAAAAATACAAGTAACAAACTCAATTGTATAAAATACACTTTTGTGGATGAATATTATATGTTGTAATCGCAAGCTTCAATCTTAGATGAACCTTATTGCTCTTAAGGGGAATAGAGAAACTTCTTATTATAGTCCATTTTATTTGCTTTTTCTTAAGTAATAAGTTTGTAGACAAAAATTATATAAATTATTTCAAATTGCATTGCGGCAAAAAGACAATTAAAAAAATTACAATATTTAATTTCGACTTATTATGAATAATGGATTTATCCCTATAGGACCTGAAAATTCTAAACGTTGAGAAAATGCAATGTTTTGATTATTAAATTTATTGTTAATGTCATTCCATTTTGAATGGTGAGTAAAATATAACATTTGTAAATTTTAATTGAACAAAAATACAAGTAATGGACCTAACTGTATAAAATACACATTTGCAGATGAATATTATATGTAGTTATTGCAAGCTTCAATCTTGGGTGAACCTTTCTGCTCTTGAGGGGAGTAGAGAAACGTCTTATGAGAGTCCATTTTATTGGCTTTTTCTTAAGTATTAAGTTTGTAGACAAAAATTATATAAATTATTTCAAATTCCATTGTGGAAAAGAAGACAATTAAAAAAATTACAAAAGTTAATTTCAATTGATTATGAACAATGAATTTATCCCTATAAAACCTGAAAATTCTAAAAGCTGAGAAAAGGCAATGCTTTGATTATTAAATTTATTGTTAATGTCATTACATTTTGAATGGTGAGTAAAACATAACATTTGAAAGTCTTAATTGAACTAAAATACAAGTAATGGACTCGATTGTATAACTTACAACTTTGGCATTAATATTACGACTAGTAATCGCAAGTTTCAATCTTGAGTCGACCATATTGCTCTTGAGCGGAGTGGGGAAACTTTTTATTAGAGTCCATTTTATTTGCTTTTTCTTAAGTAATTTGTTGGTAGACAAAAATTATATAAATTATTTCAAATTGCATTGTGGCAAAAAGACAATTAAAAAAATTACAAAATTTAATTTCAACTGATTATGAACAATGGATTTATCCCTATAGCACATGAAAATTCTAAAAGTTGAGAAAAGACAATGTTTTGATTATTAAATTTATTGTTAATACCATTGCATTTTATATAATGAGTAAAACATAATATTTGAAAGTCTTAATTAAAAAAAATATAAAAAATGGACTCAATTGTATAAAATACAACTTTGTGCATTAATATTATAATTAATAATCTTAAGTTTCAATCTTGAGTCAACCATATTGCTCTTGAGTGGAGTGGGGAAACTTTTTATTAGAGTCCATTTTATTTGCTTTTTCTTAAGTAATTTGTTGGTAGACAAAAATTATATAAATTATTTCAAGTTGCATTGTGGCAAAATGACAATTAAAAAATTACAAAATTTAATTTCAACCGATTATGAACAATGAATTTATCTTTATAGGACCTAAAAATTCTAAAAGTTGAGAAAAGGAAATGTTTTGATTATTAAATTTATTGTTAATACCATTGCATTTTGAATGGTGAGTAAAACATAACATTTGAAAATATTAGTTGAACAAAAATACAAGTAACAAACTCAATTGTATAAAATATACTTTTGTGGATGAATATTACATGTAGTAATCGCATGCTTTAATCTTAGATGAACCTTATTGCTCTTAAGGGGAATAGAGAAACTTCTTATTAGAGTCCATTTTATTTGCTTTTTCTTAAATAATACGTTGGTAGACAAAAATTATATTAATTATTTCAAATTGCATTGTGACAAAAAAGACAATTCAAAAAATTATAAAATTTAAATTCAACTTATTATTAACTATAGATTCATCCCTATAGGACTTTAAAATTTTAAATGTTGAGAAAATAGAATGTTTTGATTATTAAATTTATTGTTAATACCATTGCATTTTGAATGGTGAGTAAAACATGACCTTTGAAAATCTTAATTGAACAAAAATATAAGTAATGGACTCAACCGTATAAAATATACCTTTATGGATGAAAATTATATGTAGTAATCGCAAGTTTCAATCTTAGGTGAACCTTATTGCTCTTGAGGGGAGTGGGCAAACTTTTTATTAGAGTCCATTTTATTTGTCTTTTCTTAAATAATATGTTTGTAGAGAAAAATTATATAAATTATTTCAAATTGCATTGTCATATAGAACACAGTTAAAAAAAATTAGAAAATTTAAATTCAACTGATTATTAACAATGGATTTATCCCTATAGGACCTGAGAATTCTAAAAGTTGAGAAAATGCAATTTTTTGATTATTCAATTTATTGTTAATGTCATTGCATTTTGAATGATGAGTAAAACATAACTTTTGCAAATCTTAATTGAACAAAATACAAGTAATGGACTCAATTGTATAAAATACACTTTTGTGGATGAATATTATATGCTTTAATCACAAGTTTCAATTTTGGGTTAACCATATTGCTCTTAAGGGGAGTAGGGAAACTTTTTATTGGAGTCCATTTGATTTGCTTTTTCTTAAGTAATATGCCAGTAGACAAAAATTATATAGATTATTTTAAATTGCATTGTGACAAAAAAGACAATTAAAAAAATTAAAAAAATTAAATTACACTAATTATTAATTATGGATTTATCCCTCTAGGATTTTAAAATTTTAAATGTTGAGAAAATGCAATTTTTTGATTATTAAATTTATTATTAATACCATTGTATTTTGAATGATGGGTAAAACATAATATCTAAAAATCTTAATTGAACAAAAATACAAGTAATGGACTCAATTATATAAAATACACCTTTGTGCATGAATATTATAAGTAATAATTGGAAATTTCAATCTTGGGTCAACCATATTGCTCTTGAGGGGAGTGGGGAAACTTTTTATTAGACTCCATTTTATTTGTTTTTTCTTAAGTAGTATGTTGGTAGACAAAACTTATAAAAATTATTTCAAATTGCCTTGTAGAAAAGGAGACAATTAAAAAAATTATAAATTATAAATTCAACTAATTATTAACAATGAATTTATCCCTTAAAAACTTTAAAATTCTAAAAGTTGAAACAATGCAATGTTTTGATTATTAAATTTATTGTTAATCCCATTGCATTTTGAATGGTGAGTAAAATATAATATTTGAAAATCTTAATTGAACAAAAATACAAATAATGGATTTAATTGTATAAAATATATTGTTGTGGATGAATATTATATGTTTTAATCGCAAGTTTCAATCTTGGGTGAGCCTTATTACTCTTGAGGGGAGTGGGGAAACTTCTTATAAGAGTCCATTTTATTTGTTTTTTCTTAAGTAATATGTTGGTAGACAAAAATTATATAAATTATTTCAAATTGCATTGTGGCAAAAAAGACAATTCAAAAAATTACAAAATTTAAATTAAACTGATTATTAACTATGGATTTATCCCTATAAGACTTTAAAATTCTAAAAATTAAGAAAATGCAATTTTTTAATTATTAAATTTATTATTAATGTCATTGCATTTTGAATGGTGAGTAAAACATAACTTTTAAAAATCTTAATTGAACAAAAATACAAGTAATGGACTCAATTGTATAAAATACACTTTTGTAGATGAATATTATATGTTGTAATCGCAAGTTTCAATCTTGAGTCAACCATATTGCTCTTGAGGGGAGTGGGGAAACTTTTTATTTGAGTCCATTTGATTTGCTTTTTCTTAAGTAATATGTTGGTAGACAAAAATTATATAAATTATTTCAAATTGCATTGTGGCAAAAATGATAATTAAAAAAATTACAAAATTTAAATTTAACTGATTATTAACAATGAATTTATACTTATAAGACTTTAAAATTCTAAAAGTTGAGAAAATGTAATGTTTTGATTATTAAATTTATTGTTAATATCATTACATTTTGAATGGTAAGTAAAACATAATATTTGAAAATCTTAATTGAACAAAAATACAAGTAATAGACTCAATTGTATAAAATACACTTTTGTAGATGAATATTATAAATAGTGATCGCATGTTTCAATCTTGGGTCAACCATATTGCTCTTGAGGGGAGTGGGGAAACTTCTTATTAGCATCCATTACATTTGTTTTTTCTTAAATAATATGTTGTTAGACAAAATTTATAAAAATTATTTCAAATTGCGTTGTGACAAAGAAGACAATAAATAAATTACAAAATTTAAATTCAACTCATTATTAACAATAGATTTATCGCAATAGAACTTTAAAATACTAAAAGTTGAAAAATGAAATGTTTTGATTATTAATTTTATTTTTAATATCATTGCATTTTGAATGGTGGGTAAAAGATAATATTTGAAAATCTTAATTGAATAACAATCCAAGTAATAGACTCAATTATATAAAATTCACTTTTGTGGACGAATATTATAAATTGCAATCCTAAGTTTCAATGTTGGGTGAAGCATATTGCTCTTGAGGGGAGTGGGAAAAATTTTTATTAGAGTCCCACACATTATCTTTTTCTAAAGTAATATTTTTTTAGACTCAAATTATAGAAATCAGTTGAAATTACAATGTCCTAAATGAGACAATTAAAAAAATTACAAAATTAAAATTCAACTGATAATTAATAATGCATTTATTCTTACGGGACTTTAGAATTCAAAAAATTTTAAAAAGTGCAATGTTTTGATTTTTAAATTTATTGCTAAGGCTATTGCATTTGAGTGGTGAGAAAAACATAATATTTGAAAGTTTTAATTGATGAAAAATAGAAGTAATGTACTCAATTGCATAAAATACACTTTTGTGGATGAATATTATAAATAGTAATCTTTAACTTCAATTTTGGGTCAACCATATTGCTCTTGAGGGGAGTGGGGAAACTTCTTATTAGAGTCCATTTTCTTTATTTTTTTCTTATGTGATATGTTTGTAAACAAAAATTATATAAATTATTTCAAATTACATTGTGGCAAAGAAGACAATTAAAAAAATTATAAAATTTAAATTCAACTGATTATTAATAATGAATTTATCCCTATAAGATTTTAAAATTCTAAAAGTTGAGAAAATGTAATGTTTTGATTATTAAATTTATTGTTAATACTATTGCATTTTGAATGGAGAGTAAAACATAATATTTGAAACTCTTAATTGAACAAAAATACTAGTAATGGACACAATTGTATAAAATATACTTTAGTGGACAAATATTATAAATAGTAATCCCAAACTTCAATGTTGGGTCTAGCATATTGCTCTTAAGGAGAGTAGGAAAATTCTTATTAGAGTCCTATACATTATCTTTTTCTAAAGTAATATTTTTTCAAACTAAAATTATATAAATCATTTAAAATTGCAATATCCCAAAGGAGAAAATTAAAAAAATTACAAATTAAAAAAATTACAAAATTAAAATTCAACTGATAATTACCAATGCATTTATTCCTATAAGACTTTATATATTCTCAAAACTGAAAAAGTGCAATGTTTTGATTTTTAAATTTATTACTAATATCATTGTATTTGAATGGTGGGAAAAACATAATATTTGAAAGTCTTAATTAAACAAAAATACAAATAATAGACTTAATTGTATAAAATACACTTTTATGGATGAATATTATATACAGTAATTGCAAGCTTCAAGCTTTAATCTTGGGTGAACTATATTGCTCTTGAAGGGAGTGGGGAAACTTCTTATTAGAGTCCATTTTCTTTGCTTTTTCTTATGTAATATGTTTGTAGACAAAAGTTATATAAATTATTTCAAATTGCATTGTGGCAAAGAAGACAATTAAAAAAATTATAAAATTAAAATTCAATTGATAATTAACAATGCATTTATTCCTACAAGACTCTAAAATTCTAATAGTTGAAAAAGTGCAATGTTTTGATTTTTAAATTTATCACTAATTCCATTACATTTGAATGGTGAGAAAAAAATACAATATTTGAAAGTCTTAATAGAACAAAATACAGGTAATGGAATCAATTGTATAAAATACATTTTTGTAGATGAATATTATAAATAATAATCGCAAGCTTCAATCTTGGGTCAACCATATTGCTCTTGAGGAGTGTGGGGAAACTTCTTATTAAAGTCCATTTTATTTGCTTTTTCTTAAGTAATATGTTGGTGGACACAAATTATATAAATTATTTCAAATTGCATGGTGGGAAAGGAGACAATTAAAAAAACTACAAAATTTAAATTCAACTGGTAATTAACAATGAACTTATCGATATAGGACTTTAAAATACTAAAAGTTGAGAAAATGCAATGTTTTATTATTAAATTTATTATGAATGTCATTACATTTTGAATGGTGAGAAAAACATAATATTTGAAAGTCTTAATTGAACAAAAATACAAGTAATGGACTCAATTATATAAAATACAATTTTGTGGTTAAATATTATAAGTAGTAATCGCAACCTTTAATCTTAGGTCAACCTTATTGCTCTTGAGGGGAGTGGGTAAACTTCTTATTAGAGTACATTTTATTTGCCTTTTGTTAAATAATATGCTGGTAAGCAAAAATTATACAAATTACTTTAAATTGCATTGTAGCAAAGGAGATAATTAAAAGAACTACAAAATTTAAATTCAATTAATTATTAACAATGGATTTATCGTAATAGGAGTTTAAAATAATAAAAGTTGAAAAATACAATTTTGATTATTAAATTTATTGTTAATGTCATTGGATTTTGAATAGTGGGGAAAATTCTTATTAGAGTCCTGTACATTATCTTTTTCTAAAGTAATATTTTTTTAGACTAAAATTATATAAATCACTTGAAATTGCAATGTCTCAAAGGAGACAATTAAAAAAATTACAAAAATAAAATTCAATTGATAATTAACAATGCATTTATTCCTATAGGACTTTAGAATTCTAAAAATTGAAAAAGTGCAATGTTTTGATTTTTAAATTTATTGCTAATGATGGTGAGAAAAGTATAATATTTGAATGCCTTAATTGAAGAAAAATACAAGTAATAGGCTCAATTGTATAAAATACATTTTGGTGGATGAATATTATAAATAGTAATCATAGGCTTCAATCTTGGGTCAACCATATTACTCTTGAAAGGAGTGGGAAAACTTCTTATTAGAGTCCATTTTTTTTTTTTACTTTTTCTTATGTAATATGTTTGTAGACAAAATTATATAAATTATTTCAAATTGCATTGTGGCAAAGAAGACAATTACAAAAAAATATAAAATTTAAATTCAACTGATTATTAACAATGCATTTATTCCTACAAAACTTGAAAATTCTAAAAGTTGAGAAAATGCAATATTTTGATTATTAAATTTATTGTTAATGCCATTACATTATGAATGGTGAGTAAAATATAAAATTTGAAAATCTTAATTGAACAAAATACAAGTAATGGACTTAATTGTATAAAATGCACTTTTGTGGATGAATATTATAAATAGTAATCGTAAGCTTTAATCTTAGGTCAAGCATATTGCTTTTGAGGGGAGTGGGGAAAATTCTTATTAGAGTCCCTTACATTAGCTTTTTCTAAAGTAATATTTTTTTAGACTAAAATTATATAAATCATTTCAAATAGCAATGTCCTGAAGGAGACAATTAAAAAAATAACAAAATTAAAATTCAATTGATAACTAACAATGCATTTATTCCTACAAGACATTAAATTTCAAAATATTGAAAAAGTTCAACGTTTTGATTTTTAAATTTATTGCTTATGTCATTGCATTTGAATGATGAGAAAAATATAATATTTGAAAATCTTAATTAAACAAAAATATATGTAATAGACTCAATTGTATAAAATACACTTTTCTGGACGAATATTATAAATTGCATTCCCAAACTTCAATGTTGCATCAAACATATTGCTCTTGAGAGGAGCGGGGAAAATTCTTATTAGAGTATCATACATTATCTTTTTCTAAAGTAATACTTTTTTATATTAAAATTATATAAATCATTTGAAATTGCAATGACACAATGGAGACAATTAAAAAAATTACAAAATTAAAATTCAACTGATAATTAACAATGAATTTATTCCTACATGACTTTAGAATTCTAAAAATTGAAAAAGTTCAATGTTTTGATTTTTAAATTTATTGCTCATACCATTGCATTCGAATGGTGAGAAAAACATAATATTTGAAAATCTTAATTAAACAAAAATACAAGTAATGGACCTAATTGTATAAAATAAATTTTAGTGGACGAATATTATAAATAACAATCTCAAACTTCAATTTTGGGTCAATCATATTGCACTTGAGGGGAGTGGGAAAAATTATTATTAGAGTCCTATACTTTATCTTTCTTTAAAGTAATATTTTTTTAGACTAAAATTATATAAATCATTTAAAATTGCAATGTCACAAAGGGCACTATTAACAAATACAAAATTAAAATTCAACTGATATTTAACAATACATTTATTCCTATAAGACTTTTAGAATTTTAAAAATTGAAACAGTGCAATGTTTTGATTTTTAAATTTATTGCTAATGCCATTGAATTTGAATGGTGAGTAAAACATAATATTTGAAAGTCTTAATTGAACAAAAATACAAGTAATGGACTCAATTATATAAAATATACTTTTGTGGATAACTATTATAAATAGTAATTGCAAGTTTCAATCTTGGGTTAACCATATTACTCTTGAGGGGAGTGGGGAAACCTTTTGTTAGAGTCCATTTTATTTGCTTTTTCTTAAGTAATATGTTGGTAGACACAAATTATATAAATACTTTCAAATTGCATTGTATGAAAGGAGACAATTAGAAAAACTACAAAATTTAAATTCAACTGATTATTAACAATGGATTTATCCCTATAGAACTTTAAAATACTAAAAGTTAAGAAAATGCCAATGTTTTGATTATTAAATTTATAATGAATGTCATTGTTTGATGGTGAGAAAAACATAATATTTGAAAATCTTAATTAAATAAAAATACAAATAATGGACTCAATTGTATAAAATACACTTTTGTGGATGAATATTATAAATAGTAATCACAACCTTCAATCTTAGGTCAACCATATTGCTCTTGAGGGGAGTGGGGAAACTTGTTATTAAAGTCCATTTTATTTGCTTTTTCCTAAGTAATATGTTGGTAGACACAAATTATATAAGTTATTTCAAATTGCATCGCGACAAGGGAGACAATTAAAAAAATTACGAAATTTAAATTCAACTGATAATTAACAATGGATTTATTGTTATAGGACTTTAAAATACTAAAAGTTGAGAAAATGCAATGTTTTGATTATTAAATTTATTATTAATGACATTGCATTTTGAATGGTGAGTAAAACATAATGTTTGAAAATCTTAATTGAACAAAAGTACATGTAATGAACTCAATTGTATAAAATACATTTAGTGGACGAATATTATAAATTGCATTCCCAAGCTTTAATGTTGCGTCAAGCATATTGCTTTTAAAAGGAGTGTAGTAAATTCTTATTAAAGTCTCATACATTATCTTTTTCTAAAGTAATACTTTTTTAGACTAAAATTATATAAATCATTTGAAATAGCAATGACACAATGGAGATAATTAAAAAAATTACAAAATTAAATTCAACTGATAATTAATAATACATTTATTCCTACATGACTTTAGAATTCTAAAATTTAAAAAAGTTCAATGTTTTGATTTTTAAATTTATTGCTCATGTCATTGCATTTGAATGGTGAGAGAAACATAATATTTGAAAATCTTAATTAAACACAAAATAAGTAATGAACCCAATTATATAAAATAGACTTTAGTGGACGAATATTTAAATAGCAATCCCAAGTTTTAATCTTGGGTCAATCATATTGCTCTTGAGGGGAGTGGGGAAAATTGTTGTTAGAGTCCCATACTTTATCTTTTTCTAAAGTAATATTTTTTTAAATTAAAATTATATAAATCATTTGAAATTGCAAAGTCACAAAGGGCACTAGTAAAAAAATTACAAAATTAAAATTCAATTGATAATTAACAATGTATTTATTCCTACAAGACTTTAGAATTCTAAAAATTGAATAAGTGCAATGTTTTGATTTTTAAATTTATTGCTAATGCCATTGCATTTGAATGGTGACCAAAACATAATATTTGAAAGTCTTAATTGAACAAAAATACAAGTAACGGACTCAATTATTGTGGATGACTATTATAATTGCAAGTTTCAATCTTCGGTCAACCATATTGCTCTTGAGAGGAGTGGGGAAACTTTTTGTTAGAGTCCATTTTATTTGATTTTTTTTAAGTAATATGTTTGTAGATAAAAATTATATAAATTATTTCAAAATGCATTGCAACAAAGAAGACAATTAAATAAACAAAAAAATTTAAATTCAACTGATTATTTATAATGGATTTATCACTATAGGACATTAAAATACTAGAAGTTAAAAAATGCAATGTTTTGATTATTAAATTTATTGTTAATGCCATTTTATTTTGAATGGTGGGTAAAACATAATATTTGAAAATCTTAATTGAACAAAAATACAAGTGATGGACTCAATTGTATAAAATACACTTGAGTGGATGAATATTATAAATTGCATTATCAAGTTTCAATGTTGCGTCAAGCATATTGCTCTTGAGAGGAGTGGGGAAAATTCTTATTAGTGTCCCATACATTATCTTTTTCTAAAGTAATATTTTTTTGGACTTAAATTATATAAATCATTTGAAATTGCAATGTCCCAAAGGAGACAATTAAAAAAATTACAAGATTAAAATTCAAGTGATAATTAACAATCTATTTATTCTTACAGGACTTTAGAATTCTAAAAATTGAAAAAATGCAATGTTTTCATTTTTAAATTTATTGCTAATGTCATTGCATTTGAATGACGAGAAAAACATAATATTTAAATGCCTTAATTGAACAAAAATATAAGTAATGGATTCAATTGTATAAAATAAACTTTTGTGAATGAATATTATAAATAGTGATTGCAAGCTTCAATCTTGGGTCAACCTTATTGCTCTTGAGGGGAATAGGAAAACTTCTTATTGGGGTCCATTTTATTTGCTTTTTGTTAAGTAATATGTTGGTAGACAAAAAATTATATAAATTATTTCAAATTGCATTGTGGCAAATGAGACAATTAAAAAAACTATAAAATTGAAATTTAACATATTATTAACAATGAATTTATCGCTATAGGAGTTTAAAATACTAAAAATTGAGAAAATGCAATATTTTGATTATTAAATTTATTACTAATGCCATTGCATTTTGCATGGTGAGTAAAATATAATATTTAAAAATCTTAATTGAAGAAAAATACAAGTAATGGACTTAATTGTATAAAATACACCTTTGTGGATGAATATTATAAATAGTAATCACAAGTTTCAATCTTGGGTCAACCTTATTGCTTTTTAGGGGAGTGGGGAAACCTTTTATTGGGGTCCATTTTATTTGTTTTTTCTTAAGTAATATGTTGGTAGAAAAAGGTTATATAAATTATTTCAAATTGTATTGTGGCAAAGGAGACAATTAAAAAAACTACAAAATTGAAATTTAACAGATTATTAACAATGAATTTATCGCTTTAGGAGTTTAAAATACTAAAAGTTAAGAAAATGCAATGTTTTGATTATTAAATTTATTCTTAATGCCATAGCATTTTGAATGGTGAGTAAAACATAATATTTGAAAATTTTAATTGAACAAAAATACAAGTAATGGACATAATTTTGAAAAATACACTTTTGTGAATGCATATTATAAATTGCAATCCCAAACTTCAATGTTGGGTCAAGCATATTGCTCTTGAGGGGAGTGGGGAAAATTCTTATTAGAATCCCACACTTTATCTTTTTCTCAAGTAATATTTTTTTAGACTAAAATTATAGAAATCATTTGTAATTGCAATGTCACAAAGGACACTATCAAAAAAAATTAAAAAATTAAAATTCAACTAATAATTAACAATGCATTTATTCCTACAAGACTTTATAATTCTAAAAATTAAAAAAGTGCAATGTTTTGATTTTTAAATTTATTGCTAATGTCATGACATTTGAATGGTGAGAAAAATATAATATTCAAAAGTCTTAATTGAACAAAAATACAAGTAATAGACTAAATTGTATAAAATACACTATTGTGGATAATATAATCAATAGTAATCGCAAGCTTCAATCTTGGGTCAACCATATTGCTCTTGAGGGGAGTGGGGAAACTTCTTATTAAAGTCCATTTTATTTCCTTTTTTTAAGTAATATGTTTGTAGACAAAAATTATATAAATTATTTCAAATTGCATTGTGGCAAAGAAGACAATTAAAAAAATTACAAAATTTAAATTCAACTGATTATTAATAATGGATTTATCGTTATAGGACTTTAAAATTCTAAAAGTTGAGAAAATGCAATGTTTTGATTATTAAATTTATTCTTAACGCCATTGCATTTTAAATGGTGACAAACATAACATTTGAAATTATTAATTGAACAAAATACAAGTAATGGACACAATTTCATAAAATACACTTTAGTGGACGAATATTATAAATAGCAATCCTAAGTTTAAATGTTAGGTCAAACATATTGCTCTTGATGGGAGTGGGGAAAATTCTTATTAGAATCCCATACATTAGCTTTTTCTAAGGTAATATTTTTTTAAACTAAAATTATATATCATTTCAAATAGCAATGTCATAAAGGAGACAATTAAAAAAATTACAAAATTAAAATTCAATTGATAATTAATAATGCATTTATTTCAACAGGATTTTAAATTTCTAAAAATTGAAAAAGAACAATGTTTTGATTTTTAAATTTATTGCTAATGCCATTGCATTTGAATGGTGAGAAAAACACAATATTTGAAAGTCTTAATTGAACAAAAATACAAATAATGGACACAATGGTATAAAATACACTTTTGTGGATGAATATTATAAGTAGTAATCGCAAGCGTTAATCTTGGGTCAACCTTATTGTTCTTGAGGGCAGTGGAGAAACTTCTTATTAGAGTCCATCTTATTTTCTTTTTCTTAAGATATTTGTAGACAAAAATTATATAAATTATTTCATGTTGCATTTTGGCAAAGAAGACTGAAGTTCCCAACTTCACCCTAAGATCTACTAGTTTGTGATACTGAGAGGGGGGGTGAATCAGTATCACCACAATTCGCAATTCGCAGGTAAGTGAACAACTTCAATCTCTTCTTAAAAGTGAACTCTTTCTCAAATTCGACTAAAGTAGATCTATTGCTACCTACTAATCACAATAGTCCCCAAAGTCACCTTTCAGACATCTTGCCTAATAGACGATTCAGATGTTCTTGTTTAGGTCTTTGTTAGGTTATAGGTTGGCTGATACTTTAACTGCGTTCACAACTCAATTCAAAACACATAACATAAAGCAAATTAAGGACACACGAGATTTACATGGTTCCGTCAACGTGACATACATTCACAATGGTAGGGACTCTCCCTTATTGAGACTATCCATTATACTTGAGAATTTCAGTTACAATGGATGTCTTAATCTTCTGCTCCTTTCACTATTGCAATTACTAAGCAAGTACAATACAAAGAGTATCACTTACTGTGTCTACCCTTCTTCTAGCTTGTCTTGCCTCTGTTGAATTGAAAGGCTGCTCTACTGCCGCTTAGAAGTTCACCGCAACGCTCTCTAACCTCTCTTGAAGAAATCTGGAAATACGTTGAGTTCTTTCCGATGCTTCGCCGAATTCCTTCTCTAGGTTGTCTCCCATAGCTCCTGCTTTCACCGTCTCACGGTCTTACCTGTCTCCTATTTCATGGTCTTACTGTTTCACGGCCTGTCCTCACGCTTCTGGTCTGTCACGCCGTTGCACGTTCTGGTCTCACGCCGTCTTCTGATGTACACCCATGCTTCTGGTCTGCCGTTTCACGTCTCTTGGCCTGCCTCACGCTACTGGTTTTTCTGGTTCATGTCTTTTGGCCTGCCTCACGCTTCTGGTCTGCTGTCTTCTCTTCCGGTTGGTCTCACGGATACCAGGTCTGCTGTCTTCTCTTCCGGGTGATCTCATGGATACCAGGTCTACTGTCTTCACTTCCAGGTGGTCTGTTTCTTATTTCTCCTCTTGCTGGTTGTGCGTTTCTGGTTTGCTTGCAGGACGTGTTTCTGGTTTGCTTGCAGGAGGTCGCACGTTCTGGTTTGCTCTCCCGGTGGTGATGTTTCTGGTTTGCTTTCCCGGTGGTGACGTTTCTGGTTTTCTTTCCCGGTGGTGTCATTTCTAATCTCTTGCCGTTCTGCTCTCTTTTCGTCCGTCTCCTCTTGACCTCTGTTCTTCATTCAGCCCCCCCTTCAGCTGTCTCCTCTTCTTCTCCTTTGTTTTTTTTTTGGCCGACAGTGGGGTTCCCTTTTGGTATATTATTTTCTCTTCTTTTTGGCCAGTTGTTGTAGGGTTGCTGTTTATTCAATTTTGTTGGCCCCCCTTTTTTGTTTTGTCTTCCAAGGCCTTTATATACTCTTTTCCATGAAACCCCAATAGGGCTTATGTGGCGGATTTACATTCTTGCCCTTACGTGGTGGATTTACTTTCTTGCCCTTCCATGTGGCTTTACTTTCTTGCACACTTAACCCTAGTTGACAACAATTACAACCCATACAAGGTTATAGGAACAACAAAGACAATTAAAAAAATTACAAAATTTAAATTTAACTAATTATTAACAATGGATTTATCCTTATAGGACTTTAAAATACTAAAAGCTAAAAAATGGAATGTTTTGATTATTAAATTTATTGTTAATATCATTGTATTTTGAATGGTGGGTAAAATATAATATTTGAAAATCTTAATTGAACAAAAATACAAGTAATGGACTCAATTGTATAAAATACATTTTAGTGAACGAATATTATAAATTGCAATCTCAAACTTCAATGTTGGGTCAAGCATATTGCTCTTGAGGGGAGTAGGAAAAATTCTTTTTAGAGTCCCATACATTATCTTTTTGTAAAGTAATTTTCTTTTTGATAAAAATTATATAAATCATTTGAAATTGCAATGTCCCAAAGGAGACAATTAAAGAAATTACAAAATTAAAATTCAACTAATAATTAATAATGCATTTGAATGGTGAGAAAAACATAATATTTGAAAATCTTAATTGAACAAAATATAAGTAATGGACTCAATTATATATAATACACTTTATTAGACCAATATTATAAATAGCAATCTGAAACTTTAATGTTGGGTCAAGCATATTGATCTTGAGGGGAGTGGGGAAATTCTTATTAGAGTCCTATACATTAACTTTTTCTAATGTAATATTTTTTTACACTAAAATTATATAAATCATTTGAAATAACAATGTCACAAAGGAGACAATTAAAAAAATTACAAAATTAAAATTCAACTGATAATTAACAATGCATTTATTCCCAAAGGACTTTAAAATTCTAAAAATTGAAAAAGTGCAATGTTTTGATTTTTAAATTTATTACTAATGCCACTGCATTTGAATGGTGAGAAAAACATAATTTTTCAAAATCTTAATTGAAGAAAAATACAAGTAATGGACTTAATTGTATAAAATATACTTTAGTGGATGAATATTATAAATAACAATCTGAAACTTTAATGTTGGGTCAAGCATATTACTCTTGAGGGGAGTGGGGAAATTTCTTATTAGTCTCATACATTAGCTTTTTCTAACGTAATATTTTTTTAGACTAAAATTATATAAATCATTTGAAATAGCAATGTCATAGAGGAGACAATTAAAAAAATTATAAAATTAAAATTCAACTGATAATTAACAATGCATTTATTGCCATAGGACTTTAGAATTCTAAAAATTGAAAAAGTGCAATGTTTTGATTTTTAAATTTATTGCTAATGCCATTGCATTTGAATGGTGAGAAAAAGATAATATTTCAAAGTCTTAATTAAAGAAAAATACAAGTAATAGACTCAATTGTATAAAATACACTTTTGTGGATGAATATTATAAATAGTAATTGCATGATTCAATTTTGGGTCAACCATATTGCTTTTGAGGGGAGTGGGGAAACTTCTTATTAGAGTCTATTGTATTTCCTTTTTCTAAAGTAATATTTTTTTTGAATAAAATTATATAAATCATTTCAAAAAGCAATGTCACAAAGGAGACAATTTAAAAAATTGCAAAATTAGAATTCAACTGATAATTAACCATGTATTTATTCTTACATGACTTTAGAATTCTAAAAATTGAAAAAGTACAATGTTTTGATTTGTAAATTTATTGCTAAAGTCATTGCTTTTGAATGGTGAGAAAAACATAATATTTGCAACTTTTAATTAAGCAAAAATACAAATAATAGACTCAATTGTATAAAATACACTTTTGAGGATGAATATTATAAGTAGTAATCGCAACCTTTAATCTTGGGTCTACCATATTACTTTAGAGGGGAGTGGGGAAACTTCTTCTTAAAGTCCATTACATTTGCTTTTTTTTAAGTAATATGTTGGTAGACAAAACTTATGAAAATTATTTCAAATTACTTTGTGGCAAAGGAGACAATTAAAAAATTATAAAATATAAATTCAACTGATTATTAACAATAGATTTATCCTTTTAAAACTTTAAAATTCTAAAAGTTGAAAAAACGCAATGTATTGATTATTAAATTTATTGTTAAAGCCATTGCATTTTGAATGGTGAGTAAAACATAATATTTGAAAATCTTAATTGAACAAAAATATAAATAATGGACTCAATTGTATAAAATACACTTTTATGCATGAATATTGTAAATTGTAATCGCATGCTTCAATCTTAGGTCATCCATATTGCTCTTGAGGGGAGTGGGGAAATTTCTTATTAGAGTCCATTTTATTTACTTTTTCTAAAGTAATATTTTTTTAAACTAAAATTATATAAATCATTTCAAATAGTAATGTCACAGAGGAGACAATTTAAAAAATTAGAAATTTAAAATTGAACTTATAATTAACAATGCATTTATTTCTACAGGATTTTAGAATTCTAAAAATTGAAAAAGTACAGTGTTTTGATTTTTAAATTTATTGCTAATGTCATTGCTCTTGAATGGTGAGAAAAACATCATATTTGAAACTCTTAATTGAACAAAAATACAAGTAATGGACTCAATTGTTTAAAATAAACTTTTATGGATGAATATTGTAAATAGTAATCACAAACTTCAATCTTGGGTTAACCATATTGCTCTCGAGGGGAGTGGAGAAACTTCTTATTAGAGTCCATTACATTTGCTTTTTCTTAAGTAATATGTTGGTAGAGAAAAATTATATAAATTATTTCAAATTGCATTGTGGCAAAGAAGAATATTAAAAAAACTACAAAATTTAAATTCAACTAATTATTAACAATGGATTTATCTTTATAGACTTTTAAAATTCTAAAAGTTGAGAAAATGCAATGTTTTGATTATTAAATTTATTATTAATCCTATTGCATTCTTAATAGTGAGTAAAACATAATATTTGAAAATCTTAATTGAACAAAAATACAAGTAATGAACTTAATTGTATAAAACATACTTTTATGGATGAATATTATAAATAATTATCACAAGTTTAATCTTAGGTCAATCATATTGCTCTTGAGGGGAGTGGAGAAATTTTTTATTAGAGTCCATTGTATTTGCTTTTTCTAAAGTATTATTTTTTTAGACTAAAATTATATAAATCATTTCAAATAGCAATGTCATAAAGGAGATAATTTAAAAAATTACAAAATTAAAATTCAAATGATAATTAATAATGGATTTATTCCTACACAACTTTAGAATTCTAAAAATTGAAAAATTACAATGTTTTTATTTTTAAATTTATTGCTAATGTCATTGCTTTTGAATAGTGAGAAAAACATAATATTTGAGACTCTTAATTGAACAAAAATGCAAGTAATGGACTCAATTGTTTAAAATAAACTCTTGTGGATGAATATTATAAATAGTACTTGCAAACTTCAATCTTGGGTCAACCATATTGCTCTCGAGGGGAATGAGGAAACTTCTTATTAGAGCCTATTGCATTTGTTTTTTCTTAAGTAATTTTGGCAAACAAAAATTATAAAAATTATCTCAAATTACTTTCTGGCAAATGAGACAATTAAAAAAATTATAAAATTTAAATTCAACTGATTATTAACAATGGATTTATCCCTTTAAAACTTTAAAATTCTAAAAGTTGAAAAAGTTGAAAAAACGTAATGTTTTGAATATTAAATTTATTGTTAATGGTCTTGCATTTTGAATGGTGAGCAAAACATAATATTTGAATATGTTTATTGAACAAAAATACAAGTAATGGACTCAATTGTATAAAATACACTTTAGTAGACAAATATTATAAATAGCAATCACAAACTTTAATGTTGGGTCAAGGATATTGCTTTTGAGGGGTGTGGGGAAAATTCTTATTAGAGTCCTATACATTATCTTTTTCTAAAGTAATATTTTTTTAGACTAAAATTATATAAATCATTTCAAATAGCAATGTCGCAAAGGAGACAATTAAAAAAATTACAAAATTAAAATTCAACTGATAATTAACAATGTATTTATTCCTACAGGACATTAGAATTCTAAAAATTGAAAATGTGCAGTGTTTTGATTTTTAACTTTTTTGCTAATGCCATTGGATTTCAATGGTGAGAAAAACATAATATTTGAAAGTCTTAATTGAACAAAAATACAAGTAATGGACTTAATTGAAAAAAATACACTTTTGTGGATGAATATTATATGTAATAATCGCAAGTTTCAATCTTGGGTCATTCTTATTGCTCTTGAGGGGAGTGGGGAAGCTTCTTATTAGAGTCCATTTTCTTTGTTTTTTCTTAAGTAATATGTTGGTAGACAAAAATTATATACATTATTTCAAATTGCATTGTGGCAAAGGAGACAATTAAAAAAAGTACAAATTTTAAATTCAATTAATTATTGACAATGGATTTATCGCTATAGGACTTTAAAATACTAAAAGTTGAGAAAATGAAATATTTTGATTATTAAATTTATTGTTAATGTCATTGCATTTTGAATGGTGAGTAAAACATAATATTTGAAAATATGAATTGAAAAAAAATACAAGTAATGCACTTAATTGTATAAAATACACTTTAGTGGACGAATATTATAAATAGCAATCCCAAGTTTCAATGTTGTGTCAACCATATTGTTTTTTAGGAGAGTGGGGAAAATTTTTATTAGAGTCCCATACATTATCTTTTTCTCAAGTAATATTTTTTTAGACTAAAATTATAGAAATCATTTGAAATTGCAATGTTACAAAAGAGACAATTAAAAAATTACAAAATTAAAATTCTAAAGATAATTAACAATGCATTTATTCCTACAGGACTTTAGAAATCTAAAAATTGAAGAAGTGCAATGTTTTGATTTTTAATTTTATTGTTAATGTCATTGCATTTGAATCGTTAGAAAAACATAATATTTGAAAGTCTTAATTGAACAAAAAAACAAGTAATTGACTCAATTGTATAAAATACACTTTTGTGGATGAATATTATAAATAGCAATCCCCAACCTTCAATGTTAGGTTAAGCATATTGCTCTTGAGGGGAGAGGGGAAACTTCTCCTTAGAGTACATTGGATTTGTTTTTTCTTAAGTAATATGTTGGTAGACAAAAATTATAAAAATTATCATAAATTGCTTTGTGGCAAAATAGACAATTAAAAAAAATTACAAAATTGAAATTCACTAGATTATTAATAATGAATTTATCGCTATAGGACTTTAAAATACTAAAAGTTGAGAAAATTTAATGTTTTGCTTATTAAATTTATTGTTAATGCCATTACATTTTGAATGGTGAGTAAAATATAATATTCAAAAATCATAATTGAACAAAAATACAAGTAATGGGTTCAATTGTATAAAACACAATTTTGTGGATGAATATTATAAATAGCAATCCCCAACCTTCAATGTTGGGTCAAGCGCTCTTGAGGGGATTGGGGAAACTTCTTCTTAGAGTCCATTGCATTTACTTTTTCTTAAGTAATATGTTGGTAGACAAAAATTATAAAAATTATCTCAAATTGCTTTGTGGCAAAGTAGAGAATGAAAAAAATTACAAAATTTAAATTTACTTGATTATTAATAATGGATTTATCCCTTTAAAACTGTAAAATTCTAAAAGTTGAAAAATCGCAATATTTTGATTGTTAAATTTATTGTTAATGCCCTTACATTTTGAATGGTAAGTAAAATATAGTATTTGAATATTTTAATTGAACAAAAATACAAGTAATAGACTCAATTGTATAAAATACACTTTAGTGGACGAATATTATAAATAGCAATCTCAAACTTCAATGTTGGGTCAAGCATATTACTCTTTAGGGGAGTGGGGAAAATTCTTATTATAGTCCCATACATTATCTTTTGAGTATGGTATTTGAATGTAGTATTTGAATGGGGAAAATATAGTATTTAAATGTTGGGTCAAGTAATATTTTTTTTGAGTAAAATTATATAAATCATTCCAAATAGTAATGCCACAAAGGAGACAAATAAAAAAATTACAAAATTAAAATTTAACTGATAACTAACAATGCATTCATTCCTAGAGGACTTTAGAATTTTAAAAATTGAAAAAGTGCAATGTTTTGATTTTTACATTGATTGCTAATGTCATTGCATTTTACTGGTGAAACAAATATAATATTAGAAAGTCTTAATTGAACAAAAATACAAATAATGGACTTAATTGTGTAAAATACACTTTTGTGGATGAATATTTTAAGTAGTAATCGCAAGCTTCAATCTTGGGTCAACCTTATTGCTCTTGTGGGGAGTGGAAAAACTTCTTATTATAGTCCTTTTTATTTGCTTTTTCCTTAGTAATATCTTAGGAGACAAAAGTTATATAAATTATTTCAAATTGTATTGTGGCAAAGGAGACAGTTAAAAAAGCTACAAACTTTAAATTCAACTGATTATTAACAATGGATTTATTGTTATACGACTTTCAAATACTAAAAGTTGAGAAAAACTAATGTTTTGATTATTAAATTTATTGTTAATACCATTGCATTTTGAATGGTGGGGAAAACATAATATTTGAAAATCTTAATTGAACAAAAATACAAATAATGAACTCAATTGTATAAAATATATTTTAGTGGATGAATATTATACATAGCAATCCCAAGTTTCAATATTGGATTAAGCATATTGCTCTTGAGGGAAGTGGGGAAACTTCTTTTTAGAGTCCCATACATTAGCTTTTTCTAAAGTAATATTTTTTTAGATTAAAATTATATAAATCATTCCAAATAGCAATGTCACAAAAAAGATAATTAAAAAAATTACAAAATTAAAATTCAACTGATAATTAACAATACATTTATTCCTACAAGACTTTAGAATTCTAAAAATTGAAAAAGAACAATGTTTTGATTTTTAAATTTATTGCTAATGTCATTGCATTTGAATGGTAAGAAAAACATAATATTAGAAACTCTTAATTGAACAAAAATACAAGTAATGGACTCAATTGTATAAAATAAACTTTTGTTGATTAATATTATAAATAGTAATCGCAAACTTTAATCTTGGGTCAACCATATTGCTTTGGAGGGGTGTGGGAAAACTTCTTCTTAGAGTCCATTGCATTTGTTTTTTCTTAAGAAATATGTTGGTAGACAAAAATTATAAGAATTATCTCAAATTACTTTATGGCTAAACAGACAATTAAAAAAATTACAACATTTAAATTCACCAAATTATTAACAATAAATTTATCCCTTTAAGATTATAAAATTCTAAAAGTTGAAAAAACGCAATATTTTGATTATTAAATTTATTGTTAATACTCTTGCATTTTGAATGGTGAGTAAAACATAATATTTGAATATGTTAATTGAACAAAAATACAAGTAACAGACTCAATTGTATAAAATACACTTTAGTGGACGAATATTATAAATAGCAATCCCAAGTTTCAATGTTGGGTCAAACATATTGCTTTTTAGGGGAGTGGGGAAAATTCTTATTAGAGTCCCACACATTATCTTTTTCTAAAGTAATATTTTTTTAGACTAAAATTATATAAATCATTTGAAATGACATTATCATAAAGGAGGCAACTAAAAAAATTACAAAATTAAAATTTAATTGATAATTAACAATGCATTTATTCCCAAAGGACTTTAAAATTATAAAAATTGAAAAAGTTCAATGTTTTGATTTTTAAATTTATTGCTATGTCATTGCATTTGAATGGTGAGGAAAACATAATTTTTGAGAGTCTTAATTGAACAAAAGTACAAGTGATGGACTCAATTGTATAAAGTACACTTTTGTGAATGAATATTATAAATAGTAATTGCAAGCTTCAATCTTGGGTCAACCATATTGCTCTTGAGGGGAGTGGGGAAAGATCTTATTAGAGTCCATTATATTTGCTTTTTGTTAAGTAATATGTTGGTAAAAAAAATTATAAAAGTTATTTCAAATTGCATTGTGGCAAAGGAGACAATTAAAAAAAACTACAAAATTTAAATTCAACTGATTATTTACAATAGATTTATCGCTATAAGACTTTAAAATACTAAAAATGGAGAAAATGCAATGTTTTTATTATTAAATTTATTTTTAATGCCTTTGCATTTTGAATAGTGAGTAAAACATAATATTTGAGTATGTTAATTGGATAAAAATGCAAGTAATGAACACAATTGTATAAAAAACACTTTTAAGAATGAAAATTATAAATAGTAATCCCAAGTTTCAATCTTGGGTCAATCATATTGCTCTTGAGGGGAGTAGGGAAACTTCTTATTAGAGTCCATGGTATTTTCTTTTTCTTAAGTAATATGTTGGTAGACAAAAATTAGAAAAATTATCTTAAATTGCATTGTGGCAAAGGAGACAATTAAAAAAATTAAAAAATTTAAATTTAACTGATTATTAACAAAGGATTTATCCCTATAGGACTTTAAAATCCTAAAAGTTGAGAAAATGCAATGTTTTAATTATTAAATTTATTGTTAAAACCATTGCATTTTGAATGGTGAGTAAAACATAATATTTGAAAATCTCAATTCAACAAAAATACAAGTAATGAACTTAATTGTATAAAATACACTTTTGTAAAGGAATATTATATATAGTAATTGCAAGCTTCAATCTTGGGTCAACTATATTGGTTTTGAGGGAGTGGGGAAAGATCTTATTAGAGTCCATTATATTTGCTTTTTGTTAAGTAATATGTTGATAGACAAAAATTATAAAAATTATCTCAAATAGCATTGTGGCAAATGAGACAATTAAAAAAATTAAAAAATTTAAATTCAACTGATTATTAACAAAGGATTTATCCTTATAGAACTTTAAAATCCTAAAAGTTGAGAAAATGCAATGTTTTGTTTATTAAATTTATTATTAATGCCATTGCATTTTGAATGGTGAGTAAAACATAATATTTGAAAATCTCAATTTAACAAAAATACAAGTAATGAACTCAATTGTATAAAATAAACTTTTGTGGAGGAATATTAAAAATAGTAATCGTAAGTTTCAATCTTGGGTCAACCATATTGCTCTTGAGGGGAGTGGGGAAATTTCTTATTAGAGTCTATTATATTTGCTTTTTGTTAAGTAATATGTTGGCAGAAAAAAATTATAAAAATTATTTCAAATTGCATTGTGGCAAAGGAGACAATTAAAAAAACTATAAAATTTAAATTCAACTGATTATTTACAATGAATTTATCGCTAGAGGACTTTGAGAAACTAAAAGTTGAGAAAATGTAATGTTTTTATTATTAAATTTATTGGTAATGCCATTGCATTTTGAATGGTGAGTAAAACATAAAACATATTATTTGAGATGTTAATTGAATAAAAATACAACTAATGGACTCAATTATATAAAATACGCTTTTATGAATGAAAATTATAAATAGTAATACCAAACTTCTAAAAGTAAAAAAAAATGCAATATTTTGATTATTTAATTTATTGTTAATGCCATTGCATTTTGAATGATGGGTAAATTATAATATTTAAGTATGTTAATTAAACAAAAATACAAGTAATAGACTCAATTGTATAAAATACACTTTAGTGGACGAATATTATAAATAATAAAGCATCAATGTTGTAATTAAAAAAATTACAAAATTAAAATTCAACTGATAATTAACAATGCATTTATTCCTATAAGACTTTAGAATTCTAAAAATTGAAAAAGAACAATGTTTTCATTTTTAAATTTATTGCTAATGTCATTGCATTCGAATGATTAGAAAAACATAATATTTGAAACTTTTAATTGAACAAAAATACAAATAATGGACTCAATTGTATAAAAAAAACTTTTGTGGATTAATATTATAAATAGTAATCATAAGTTTCAATTTTGGGTCAACCATATTGCTTTGGAGGGGTATGGGGAAACTTCTTCTTAGAGTCCATTGCATTTGCTTTTTCTTAAGAAATATGTTGGCAGACAAAAATTATAAAAATTATCTCAAATTGCTTTGTTGTAAAGTAGACAATTAAAAAAATTACAAAATTTAAATTCACCAGATTATTAACAATCGATTTATCCCTTTAAGACTCTAAAATTTTAAAAGTTGAAAAAATGCAATATTTTGATTATTAAATTTATTATTAATGCCCTTGCATTTTGAATGGTGAGTAAAATATAATATTTAAATATGTTAATTGAACAAAAATACAAGTAACAGATTCAATTGTATAAAATATAATTTAGTAGATGAATATTATAAATAGCAATCCCAAACTTCAATGTTGGGTCAAACATATTGCCCTTTAGGGGAGTGGGGAAAATTCTTATTAGAGTCCCGTACATTATTTTTTTTCTAAAGTAATATTTTTTTAGACTAAAATTATATAAATCATTTGAAATTGCAATGTCACAAAGGAGACAATTAAAAAAATTACAAAATTAAAATTCAACTGATAATTAACAATACATTGATTCCGAAAGGACTTGAGAATTCTAAAAATTGAAAAAGTGCAATGTTTTGATTTTTAAATTTATTGCTAATGTCATTGCTTTTGAATGGTGAGGAAAACATAATTTTTGAAAGTCTTAATTGAACAACAATACAAGTGATGGACTCAATTGTATAAAATACACTTTTGTAAATGAATATTATAAATAGTAATCGCAAGTTTCAATCTTGGGTCAACCATATTGCTCTTGAAGGGAGTAGGGAAAGATCTTATTAGAGTCCGTTATATTTGCTTTTTGTTAAGTAATATGTTGGCAAAAAAAAGTTATAAAAGTTATTGCAAATTGCATTGTGGCAAAGGAGACAATTTAAAAAACTACAAAATTTAAATTCAACTGATTATTTACAATGGATTTATCGCTATAGGACTTTAAAATACTAAAAGTCGAGAAAATGCAATGTTTTGATTATTAAATTTATTGTTAATGCTATTGCATTTTGAATGGTGAGTAAAACGTAATATTTGAGAATGTTAATTGAACAAAAATACAAGTAATGGACTCAATTATATAAAAAACACTTTTATGAATGAAAATTATAAATAGTAATCTCAAGCTTCAATCTTGGGTCAACCATATTACTCTTGAGGGGAGTAGGGAAACTTCTTATTAGAGTCCATGGCATTTGCTTTTTCTTAAGTAATATGTTCGTAGACAAAAATTATATAAATTATTTCAAATTGCATTGTGGTAAAGCAAACAATTAAAAAAATTACAAAATTAAAATTTAACTAATAATTAATAATGCATTTATTCCTACAAGACTTTAGAATTCTAAAAATTGAAAAAGTGCAATGTTTTGATTTTTAAATTTATTACTAATTCCATTGCATTTGAATGGTGAGAAAAATATATTTTTTGAGAGTCTTATTTGAACAAAAATACAAGTGATGGACTCAATTGTATAAAATACACTTTTGTGAATGAATATTTTAAATAGTAATCGCAAGCTTCAATCTTGGGTCAACCATATTGCTCTTGAGGGGAGTGGGGAAACTTCTTCTTAAAGTCCATTGCATTTGCTTTTTTTTTTTTTATGTAATATGTTGGTAGACAAAAATTATAAAAATTATCTCAAATTGCTTTGTAGCAAAGAAGACAATTAAAAAAATTAAAAATTTTAAATTCAAATGATTATTAACAAAGGATTTATCCCTATAGGACTTTAAAATCCTAAAAGTTGAGAAAATGCAATGTTTTGATTATCAAATTTATTGTTAAAGCCATTGCATTTTGAATGGTGAGTAAAACATAATATTTAAGTAGGTTAATTGAACAAAAATACAAATAATGGACTCAATTGTATAAAAAACACTTTTATGAATGAAAATTATAAATAGTAATCCCAAGTTTTAATTTTGGGTTAACCATATTGCTCTTGAGGGGAGTAGGGAAACTTCATATTAAAGTCCATGGTATTTGCTTTTTCTTATGTAATATTTTGGTAGACAAAAATTATATAAATTATTTCAAATTGGATTGTGGCAAAGTAGACAATTAAAAAAATTACAAAATTAAAATTTAATTGATAATTAATAATGCATTTATTCCTACAAGACTTTAGAATTCTAAAAATTGAAACAGTGCAATGTTTTGATTTTTAAATTTATTACTAATTCCATTGCATTTGAATGGTGAGGAAGACATAATTTTTGAGAGTCTTAATTGAACAAAAATACAAGTGATGGACTCAATTGTATAAAATACACTTTTGTGAATGAATATTATAAATAGTAATCGCAAGTTTTAATCTTGGGTCAACCATATTGCTCTTGAGGGGAATGGAGAAACTTCTTCTTAGAGTCCATTGCATTTGCTTTTTCTTATGTAATATGTTGGTAGACAAAAATTATAAAAATTATCTCAAATTGCGTTGTGGCAAAGGAGACAATTAAAAAAATTAAAAAATTTAAATTCAACTGATTATTAACAAAGGATTTATCCTTATAGGACTTTAAAATCCTCAAAGTTGAGAAAATGAAATGTTTTGTTTATTAAATTTATTGCTAATGCCATTGCATTTTGAATGGTGAGTAAAACATAAAACATATTATTTGAGTATGTTAATTGAACAAAAATACAAGTAATGGACTCAATTATATAAAATACGCTTTTATGAATGAAAATTATAAATAGTAATCTGAAGTTTTAATCTTAGGTCAACTATAGTGCTCTTGAGGGGAGTGGGAAAATTTCTTATTAGTGTCCATTGCATTTGCTTTTTCTTAAGTAATATGTTTGTAGACAAAAATTATATAAATTATTTCGAATTGTATTGTGGCAAAGTAGACAATTGAAAAAATTACAAAATTTAAATTCAATGATTATTAACAATAGATTTATCCCTACAAGACTTGAAAATTCTAAAAGTTGAAAAAATGCAATATTTTGATTATTTAAATTATTGTTAATGTCATTGCATTTTGAATGGTAAGTAAAATATAATATTTGAATATGTTAATTGAACAAAAATACAAGTAATGAACTCAATTGTATAAAATATACTTTAGTGGACGAATATTATAAATAGCAATCTCAACCATCAATGTTGGGTCAAGCATGTCGCTATTAAGGGGAGTAGGGAAACTTTTTATGAGAGTCTCGTACGTTAGCTTATTCTTAAGTAATATGTTTGTATATTAAAATTATATAAATCATTTCAAATTTCATTGTTGTAGAGCAAACAATTAAAAAAAATTATAAAATTTAAATTTAACTACTTAATAACAATGCATTTATCCCAATAAGACATGAAAATTCTAAAAGTTGAAAAAATGCAATGTTTTGCTTTATAAATTTATTGTTAACACCTTTGCATTTTGAATGGTGAGAAAAATATAATATTTAAATATGTTAATTAGACAAAAATACAAGTAATGGACTGAATTGAATAAAATACACTTTAGTGGATGAATATTATAAATAGCAATCCCAAGCATCAATGTTAGGTTAAGCATGTCGGTCTTCAAGAGGGTGGGGAAACTTCTTATTAGAGTCTCATACATTAGCTTTTTCTAAAGAAATGTTTTTTTAGACTAAACTTATATAAATCATTTCTAATAGCATTGTTGCAAAATTGACAATTAAAAAAATTACAAAAGTAAAATTTAATTGATAATTAACATTGTAATTATGCGTACATGACTTTAGAATTCTAAAACTTGAAAAAGTGCAATGTGTTCATTTTTAAATTTACTATTAATGTCATTGCATCTGAATAGTGAGAAAAATATAATATTTAAAAATGTTAATTGACCAAAAAATACAAGTAATGGACTTAATTATATAAAATACACTTTAGTGGATTAATATTATAAATAGCAATCCTAATCATCAATGTTAGGTCAAGCATATTGCTCTTGCAGGGAGTGGGGAAACTTCTTATTAGAGTCCTTTACATTTGTTTTTTCTTAAGTAATTTATTTGTAGACAAAAATTATATAAATCATTTCAAATTGCATTGTGGCAAAGGAGACAATTAAAAAAATTACAATATTTAAATTCAAATGATTATTAATAATGGATTTATCCCTATAATATTTTAAAATTCTAAAAGTTGAAAAAATGCAATATTTGGTTATTAAATTTATTGCATTTTGAATGGTGAGTAAAACACAGTATTTGAGCATGTTAATTGAACAAAAATACAAGTAATGGACTCAATTATATAAAATACACTTTGGTTGACGAATATTATAAATAACAATCCTAATCTTCAATGTTGGGTCAAACATATTGCTCATGAGGAGAGTGGGGAAACTTATTATTAGAGTCGCACACATTAGCTTTTTCTAAAGTAATATTTTTTTAGACTAAACTTATATAAATAATTTCTAATAGCATTGTCGCAAAGGTGAAAATTAAAAAAATTACAAAAGTAAAATTTAACTGATAATTAACAATGCAATTATGCCTACAGAATTTTAGAATTCTAAAAATTGAAAAAGTGCAATGTGTTCATTTTTAAATTTATTGCTAATGTTGTTGCATTTGAATAGTAAGAAAAACATAATATTTGAAAATGTTAATTGAGCAAAAATACAAGTAATGGACTCAATTGTATAAAATACACTTTTGTGAATGAATATTATAAATAGTAATCCCAAGCTTCAATTTTGGGTCAACCATATTGCTCTTTCGGAGAGTGGGGAAACTACTTATTATGGTCCATTGCATTTGCTTTTTCTTAAATAATTTGTTTGTAGACAAAAATCATATAAATCATTTCAAATAACATTGTCGTGAAGGAGACAATTAAAAAAATTACAAAAGTAAAGTTTAATTGATAATTAACAATGCATTTATGCCTATAGGACTTTAGAATTCTAAAAATTGAAAAAGTGCAATGTGTTCATTTTTTAATTTATTGCTAGTGTCATTGCATTTGAATGGTAAGAAAAACATAATACTTGAAAATGTTAATTGAATATTATGAATACACATTAATGGATGAATATTATAAATAGCAATCTCAAGCATCAATGTTGGGTTAAACACATTGCTCTTGAAGGGTGTGGGGAAACTTCTTATGAGAGTCTCATACCTTAGCTTATTCTTAAGTAATATGTTTGTAGACTAAAATTATATAAATCATTTCAAATTGCTTTGTTGCAAAGGAGGCAATTAAAAAAAAATTACAAAATTTAAATTCAACTGATTATTAACAATGCATTTATTCTAATAAAACTTGAAAAATCTAAAAGTTGAAAAAAATGCAATGTTTTGCTTTTTAAATTTATTGTTAATGCCTTTGCATTTTGAATGGTGAGAAAAATATAATATTTAAATATGTTATTTGGACAAAAATACTAGTAATGGACTCAATTGTATAAAATACACTTTAATGGATGAATATTATAAATAGCAATCCCAAACTTCAATGTTGGGTCAAGGATATTGCTCTTGCGGGGAGAGCGGAAACTTTTTGTTAGAGTCCTATACATTAGCTTTTTCTAAAGTAATATTTTTTTAGACTAAACTTATATAAATAGTTTCTAATAGCATTGTCGCAAAGGTGAAAATTTAAAAAATTACAAAAGTAAAATTTAACTGATAATTAACAATTCAATTATGCCTACAGGACTTTAGAATTCTAAATATTGAAAAAGTGCAATGTGGTCATTTTTAAATTTATTGCTAATGTCGTTGCATTTGAATAGTAAGAAAAACATAATATTTGAAAATGTTAATTGAACAAAAATACAAGTAATGGACTCAATTGTATAAAATACACTTTTGTGAATGAATATTATAAATAGTAATCCCAAGCTTCAATTTTGGGTCAACCATATTGCTCTTGTGGAGAGTGGGGAAACTACTTATTAGAGTCCATTGCATTTGCTTTTTCTTAAGTAATTTGTTTGTAGACAAAAATCATATAAAACATTTCAAATAGCATTGTCGCAAAGGAGACAATTAAAAAAATTACAAAAGTAAAGTTTAACTGATAATTAACAATGCATTTATGCCTATAGGACTTTAGAATTCTAAAAATTGAAAAAGTGCAATGTGTTCATTTTTTTAATTTATTGCTAGTGTCATTGCATTTGAATGGTGAGAAAAACATAATACTTGAAAACGTTAATTGAATATTATGAATACACATTAGTGGATGAATATTATAAATAGCAATCCCAAGCATCAATGTTGGGTCAAACACGTTGCTCTTGAGGGGTGTGGGGAAACTTCTTATGAGAGTCTTATACCTTAGCTTATTCTTAAGTAATATGTTTGTAGACTAAAATTATATAAATCATTTCAAATTGCTTTATGGCAAATGTGGCAATTAAAAAAATTACAAAATTTAAATTTAATTGATTATTAACAATGAATTTATTCTAATAAAACTTGAAAATTCTAAAAGTTGAAAAAAATGCAAGGTTTTTCTTTTTAAATTTATTGTTAATGCCTTTTCATTTTGAATGGTGAGAAAAACATAATCTTTGAATATGTTATTTGGACAAAAATACAAGTAATGGACTCAATTGTTAAAAATAGACTTTAGTGGATGAATATTATAAATAGCAATCCCGAACTTCAATGTTGGGTCAAGTATATTGCTCTTGCGGGGAGTGCGGAAACTTCTTGTTAAAGTCCTATACATTAGCTTTTTCTAAAGTAATATCTTTTTAGACTAAACTTATATAAATAATTTCTAATAACATTGTTGCAAAGGTGAAAATTAAAAAAATTACAAAAGTAAAATTCTACTAATAATTAACAATACATTTATGCCTACAAGACTTTATAATTCTAAAAATTGAAAAAGTTCCACATGCTACTTTTTAAATTTATTGCTAATGTCATTGCGTTTGAATGGTGAGAAAAGTATAATATTTGAAAATATTAATTAAACAAAAATACAAGTAATGGACTCAATTGTATAAAATACACTTTAGCATATGAATATTATAAATAACAATTCCAAGTTTCAATCTTAGGTCAACCATATTGCTCTTAAGGGGAGTGGGGAAACTTCTTATGAGAGTCCCATACACTAGCTTATTCTTAAGTAATATATTTGTAGATTAAAATTATATAAATTATTTCAAATTACATTATGGCACAGGAGACAATTAAAACAATTACAAAAATCTAATTCAACAGATTATTAACTATGGATATATCCCTATAAGTCTTTAAAATTCTAAAAGTGGAAAAATGAATGTTTTGATTATTAAATTTATTGTTAATACCATTGCATTTTGAATGGTGAGTAAAATATAATATTTGAATATGTTAATTGAATAAAAATACAAGTAATGGATTGAATTGTATAAAATACACTTTAGTGCATAAATATTATAAATAGCAATCCCAAACTTCAATGTTGGGTCAAACATATTGTTCTTGAGAGGAGTGAGGAAACTTCTTATTGAGGTCCATTGCATTTGCATTTTCTTAAGTAATTTATTTGTAGACAAAAATTATATATGTTGTTCCCACAGCCTTGTATGGGTTGTAATTGTTGTCAACTAGGGTTAAGTGTGTAAGAGAATAAAGTCACATGGAAGGGTAAGAAAGTAAATCTGCCGCGTAAGGGTAAGAACGTAAATCTGCCACGTAAGCCCTATTAGGGTTTTATGGAAGAGAGTATATAAAGGCCTTGGAAGACAAAACTAGGGCATAGGGCCAACACAATTGAATAAACAGCAACCCTACAACAACCGGCCAAAAGGAAGAGAGAGCATAATGGCAAGAGATCAGAAACGACACTACCGGGAGAGCAAACCAGAAACACATCCTGCAAGCAAACCAGAAATGCCTCCTGCAAGCAAACCAGAAACGCCTCCTGCAAGCAAACCAGAAACACCTCCTGCAAGCAAACCGGAAACACATCCTGCAAGCAAACTAGAAACGCACAACCAGCAAGAGGAGAAATAAGAAACAGACCACCCGGAAGAGAAGACAGCATACTAGAAGCGTGAGGCAGGCCAAGAGACATGAACCAGAAAAACCAGTAGTGTAAGGCAGGCCAAAAGACGTGAAATGGCAGACCAGAAGCATGAGACCAGAACGTGCAACAGCGTGACAGACCAGAAGCGTGAGGACAGGCCGTGAAACAGTGAGACCGTGAGACGGTGAAAGCAGGAGCTGTGTGAGACAACCTAGAGAAGGAATTTAGCGAAGCATTGAAAAGAACTCAACGTATTTCCAGATTTCTTCAAGAGAGGTTAGAGAGCGTTGCGGTGAACTTCTAAGCGGCGGTGGAGCAACCTTTCAATTCAACAGAGGCAAGACAAGCTAGAAGAAGGGTAGACACAGTAAGTGACACTCCTTGTATTGTACTTGCTTAGTAATTGCAATAGTGAAAGGAGTAGAAGATTAAGACATCCATTGTAACTAGAATTCTCAAGTATAGTGGATAGTCTCGATAAGGGAAGGTCCCTACCGCCGTGGATGTACGTCACGTTGACGGAACCACGTAAATCTCGTGTGTCCTTAATTTGCTTTACATTCTGTGTTTTGAATTAAGTTATGAATGTAGCTAAAGTATCAGCCAACCCATAACCTAACGAAGACCTAAACAAGAACATCCGAATCGTCTATTAGGCAAGGTGTCTCAAAGGTAACTTTGGGGACTATTGTGATTAGTAGGTAGCAGTAGATCTACTTTAGTCGAATCTGAGAAAGAGTTTGCTTTTAAGAAGAGATTGAAGTTGTTCACTTACCTGCGAATTGCAAATTGTGGTGATATTGATTCACCCCCCCTCTCAGTATCACAAACTAGTAGATCCTAGGGTGAAGTTGGGAACTTCAATATAAATCATTTCAAATAGCCTTGTCGCAAAGGGGACAATTAAAAAAATTACAAAAGTAAAATTTTACTAATAATTAACAATACATTTATGCCTATAGGATTTTAGAATTCTAAAAATTGGAAAAGTGCCATATGCTACTTTTTAAATTTATTGCTAATGTCATTGCGTTTAAATGGTGAGAAAAACATACTATTTGAAAATATTAATTGAACAAAAATACAAGTAATGGACTCAATTGTATAAAATAAACTTTTGTGGAGGAATATTATAAATAATAATCACAAACTTCAATCTTGGATCAACCATATTGCTCTTGAGGGGAGTTGGGAAAGATCTTATTAGAGTCCATTGTATTTGCTTTTTGTTAAGTAATATGTTGGCAGACAAAAATTATAAAAATTATTTCCAATTGCTTTGTGGCAAAGGATACAATTAAAAAAATTACAAAATTTAAATTCAACTGATTATTAACAATGGATTTATCCCTATAGGGCTTTAAAATTCTAAAAGTTGAAAAAATGCAATGTTTTGATTATTAAATTTATTGTTAATGCCCTTGCATTTTAAATGGTGAGTAAAACATAATATTTGAATATGTTAATTGAACAAAAATACAAGTAATAGACTTAATTGTATAAAATACACTTTAGTAGACAAATATTATAAGTTGCAATGCCGAGCTTCAATGTTGGGTCAAACATATTGCTTTTGACGGGAGTGGGGAAATTTCTTATTAAAGTCCCATATATTTGCTTTTTCTAAAGTAATATTTTCTTAGACTAAAATTATATAAACCATTTCAAATAGCATTGTCACAAAGGAGACAATTGAAAAAATTACAAAATTAAAATTCAACTGACAATAAATAATACATATATTGCTACAAGACTTTAGAATTCTAAAAATTGAAAAGGTGCACTGTTTGGATTTTTAAATTTATTGCTAATACCATTGCTTTTGAATGGTGAGAAAAACATAATATTTGAAAGTATTAATTGAACAAAAATACAAGTAACGGACTCAATTGTATAAAATACACTTTTGTTGATGAATATTAAAAATAGTAATCGCAAGTTTCAATTTTGGGTCAACCATATTACTCTTGAGGGGAGTGGGGAAACTTCTTCTTAGAGTCCATTGCATTTTCTTTTTCTTAAGTAATATGTTGGTAGACAAAAATTATATGAATTATTTTAAATTGCATTGTGGCAAAGGAGAATTAAAAAAAACTAGAATATTTAAATTCAACAAATTATTAACAATGGATTTATCTTTATAGGATTTTAAAATTCTAAAAGATGAGAAAATGCAATGTTTTGATAATTAAATTTATTGTTTAAGCTATTGCATTTTGAATGGTGAGTAAAAGGTAATATTTGAAAATCTTAATTGAACAAAAATACAAGTAATGGACTAAATTGTATAAAATAAATTTTTGTGGATGAATATTATAAATAGTAATCGCAAGTTTCAATCTTGGGTCAACCATATTGCTCTTGAGGGGAGTGGGGAAACTTTTTATTAGAGCCGATTGCATTTGCTTTTCCTTAACTAATATGTTGGTAGAAGAAAATTATAAAAATTATTTCAAATTGCTTTGTGGCAAAGGAGACAATTAAATAAATTAAAAAATATAAATTCAACTGATTATTAACAATGGATTTATCCCTATAAGACTTTAAAATTCTAAAATTTGAAAAAATGCAATGTTTTGGTAATTAAATTTATTGTTAATGTCATTGCACTTTCAATTGTGAGTAAAACATAATATCTGAAAATCTTAATTGAACAAAAATAAAAGTAATGGACTTAATTGTGTAAAATACACTTTTGTGGATGAATAATATAATAATAATCACAAGGTTCAATCTTAGGTCACCTATATTCCTCTTGAGGGGAGTGAGGAAACTTCTTAATTGAGTGCATTTTATTTACTTTTTTTTTGAATAATATGTTTGTAGACAAAAATTATATATATTATTTCAAATTGCATTGTGGCAAAAGAGACAATTAAAAAAATTATAATATTTGAATTCAACTAAATATTAACAATGAATTTATCTTTATATGACTTTCAAATTCTAAAAGTTGAAAAATGTAATATTTTGATTATTAAATTTATTGTTAATGTCATTGCATTTTCAAATGTGAGTAAAAATAAAATATTTGAGAATTTTATTTGAAGAAAAATAAAAGTAATGGACTTAACTGTATAAAATACACTTTTGTGGATGAATATTATAATAGTAATCGCAAGTTTCAATCTTGGGTCACCCATACTGCTCTTGAGGGAAGTGGGAAAACTTCTTATTCGAGTGCATTTTATTTGCTTTTTTTTGAGTAATATATTTGCAGACAAAAATTATATATATTATTTCAAATTGCATTATGGCAAAGGAGACAATTAAAAAAACTAGAATATTTGAATTCAACTAATTATTCACAATGGCTTTATCTCTACACGACATTAAAAGTCTAAAAGTTGAGAAAATGGAATATTTTGAATATTAAATTTATTGTTAATGTCATTGCATTTTGAAATGTGAGTAAAATATAATATTTGAAAATCTTAATTGAACAAAAATAAAAGTAATGGACTTAATTGTATAAAATACAATTTTATAGATGAATATTATCATAGTAATCGCAAACTTCAATCTTGGGTCACTTATATTGCCTTTGAGGGGAGTGGGAAACTTCTTATTCGAGTGCATTTTATTTGCTTTTTTTTTAGTAATATGTTTGTAGACAAAAGTTATATATATTATTTCAAATTGCATTATGGCAAAGGAGACAATTAAAAAACTAGAATATTTGAATTCAACTAATTATTAACAATGGATTTATCTCTATACGACATTAAAAGTCTAAAAGTTGAGAAAATGCAATGTTTTGATTATTAAATTTATTGTTAATGCCATTAGATTTTGAAATGTGAGTAAAATATAATATTTGAAAATCTTAATTAAACAAAAATAAATATAATAGACTTAATTGTATAAAATATACTTTTGTGAATGAAGAATATAATAATAATCGTAAGCTTCAATCTTGGGTCACCTATATTGCTCTTGAGGGGAGTGGGAAACTTCTTATTCGAATACATTTTATTTGCTTTTTTTTGAGTAATATGTTTGTAGACAAAAAATATATATATTATTTCAAATTGCATTGTGGCAAAGGAGAAAATTAAAAAAACTAGAATATTTGAATTCAACTAATTATTAACAATGGATTTATCTTTATATGACATTAAAAGTCTAAAAGTTGAGAAAATGCAATGTTTTGATTATTAAATTTATTGTTAATGTCATTGCATTTTGAAATGTGAGTAAAACATAATATTTGAAAATATTAGTTAAACAAAAATAAAAGTAATGGACTTAAATGTATAAAATACACTTTTGTAGATGAATAATATAATAATAATCGCAAGGTTCAATCTTAGGTCACCCATACTGCTCTTGAGGGGAGTGGGGAAACTTCTTATTTATTTGCATTTTATTTCCTTCTTTTTGAGTAATATGTTTATAGGCAAAAATTATATATATTATTTCAAATTGCATTGTGGCAAATGAGACAATTAAAAAAACTAGAATATTTGAATTCAACTAATTATTAACAATGGATTTATCTCTATACGACTTTAAAATTCTAAAAGTTGACAAAATGCAATGTTTTGATTACTAAATTTATTATTAATGTTATTGCATTTTGAAATGTGAGTAAAATCTAATATTTGAAAATCTTAATTGAACAAAAATAAATGTAATGGACTTAATTTGTATAAAATACACTTTGATGGATGAATGTAAAAAATTATAAAATATAAATTCAACTGATTATTAATAATGAATTTATCCTTATAGGTCTTTAAAATTCTAAAAATTGAAAAAATAGAAAGTTTTGATTATTAAATTTATTGTTAAAACCTTTAAATTTAGTTGAATATTTGAATTCAACTAATTATTAACAATTGATTTATCTCTATATGACATTAAAAGTCTAAAAATTGAGAAAATGCAATGTTTTGATTATTAAATTTATTGTTAATGTCATTGCATTTTGAAATGTGAGTAAAATATAATATTTGAAAATCTTAGTTAAACAAAAATAAAAGTAATGGACTTAACAGTATAAAATACACTTTTGTGGATGAATAATATAATAATAATCGTAAGCTTCAATCTTGGGTCACCTATATTGCTCTTGAGGGGAGTGGGAAACTTCTTATTCGAATACATTTTATTTGCTTTTTTTTGAGTAATATGTTTGTAGACAAAAAATATATATATTATTTCAAATTGCATTGTGGCAAATGAGAAAATTAAAAAAACTAGAATATTTGAATTCAACTAATTATTAACAATGGATTTATCTTTATATGACATTAAAAGTCTAAAAGTTGAGAAAATGCAATGTTTTGATTATTAAATTTATTGTTAATGTCATTGCATTTTGAAATGTGAGTAAAATATAATATTTGAAAATCTTAGTTAAACAAAAATAAAAGTAATGGACTTAACAGTATAAAATACACTTTTGTGGATGAATAATATAATAATAATCGTAAGCTTCAATCTTGGGTCACCTATATTGCTCTTGAGGGGAGTGGGAAACTTCTTATTCGAATACATTTTATTTGCTTTTTTTTGAGTAATATGTTTGTAGACAAAAAATATATATATTATTTCAAATTGCATTGTGGCAAAGGAGAAAATTAAAAAAACTAGAATATTTGAATTCAACTAATTATTAACAATGGATTTATCTTTATATGACATTAAAAGTCTAAAAGTTGAGAAAATGCAATGTTTTGATTATTAAATTTTTTGTTAATGTCATTGCATTTTGAAATGTGAGTAAAACATAATATTTGAAAATATTAGTTAAACAAAAATAAAAGTAATGGACTTAAATGTATAAAATACACTTTTGTGGATGTATAATATAATAATAATCGCAAGGTTCAATCTTAGGTCACCCATACTGCTCTTGAGGGGAGTGGGGAAACTTCTTATTTATGTGCATTTTATTTCCTTCTTTTTGAGTAATATGTTTATAGGCAAAAATTATATATATTATTTCAAATTGCATTGTGGCAAATGAGACAATTAAAAAAACTAGAATATTTGAATTCAACTAATTATTAACAATGGATTTATCTCTATACGACTTTAAAATTCTAAAAGTTGACAAAATGCAATGTTTTGATTACTAAATTTATTATTAATGTTATCGCATTTTGAAATGTGAGTAAAATCTAATATTTGAAAATCTTAATTGAACAAAAATAAATGTAATGGACTTAATTTGTATAAAATACACTTTGATGGATGAATGTAAAAAATTATAAAATATAAATTAAACTGATTATTAATAATGAATTTATCCTTATAGGTCTTTAAAATTCTAAAAATTGAAAACATAGAAAGTTTTGATTATTAAATTTATTGTTAATACCTTTGCATTTTGAATGGTGAGCAAAACATAATAATTGAAAATGTTAATTGAACAAAAATGCAAGTCATGGACTCAATTGTATAAAATACAATTTTGTGGACGAATATTATAAATTGTAATCGCAAGATTCAATCTTGGGTCAATCATATTGATTTTGTGGGGAGTGGGAAATTTCTTATGAGAGTCCATTGTAATTACTTTTTCTTAAGTAATATGTTTGTAGACAAAAAAAGAATTACAAAATTTAAATTCAATTGATTATTAACAATGGATTTATCCCTATAACACTTTAAAATTCTAAAAAAAATTTATTGTTAATGTTATTGCATTTTGAATGGTGAGTAAAATATAATATTTGAAAATCTTAATTGAACAAAAATACAAGTAATGGACTCAATTGTATAAAATACACTTTTGTGGAATAATATTATAAATAATAATTGCAAGTTTCAATTTTAGGTCAACCATATTGCTCTTGAAGGGAGTGGGAAACTTCTTCTTATTGTGCATTGCATTTGCTTCTTCTTAACTAATATGTTTGTTGCCAAAAATTATAAAAATTATCTCAAATTGCATTGTGGCAAAGGAGGCAATTAAAATAATTACAAAATTTAAATTCAGTTGATTATTTACAATGGATTTATCCCTATTGGACTTTAAAATTCTAAAAGCTAAGAAAAATGCAATGTTTTGATAATTAAATTTATTGTTAATGTCATTGCATTTTGAAATGTGAGTAAAACATAATATTTGAAAATCTTAATTGAACAAAAATAAACAAAATGGACTTAATTGTATAAAATACAATTTTGTAGATGAATATTACCATAGTAAAATACAATTGTATAAAAAAATATAAAATATAAATTCAACAGGTTATTAATAATGAATTTATCCCTTTAAAACTTTTAAATTTTAAAAGTTGAAAAAACGCAATCTTTTGATTATCAAATTTATTGTTACTGCCCTTGCATTTTGAATAGTGAGTAAAATATAATATTTGAATATGTTAGTTGAGCAAAAATACACGTAATATACTTAATTGTATAAAATACACTTTAGTAAACGAATATTATAAATAACAATCTCAAGTTTCAATGTTGAGTCAAGCAGATTGTTCTTATGGGGATGGGGAAATTTCTTATTAGAATCCATTACATTTGCTTTTTCTTAAGTAATATGTTGGTAGACAAAAATTATAAAAATTATTTCAAATTGCTTTGTGGCAAAGGAGACGATGAAAAAAATTATAAAATATAAATTCAACTGATTATTAATAATGAATTTATCCTTATAGGTCTTTAAAATTCTAAAAATTGAAAAAATAGAAAGTTTTGATTATTAAATTTATTGTTAATACCTTTGCATTTTGAATGGTGAGCAAAACATAATAATTGAAAATGTTAGTTGAACAAAAATGCAAGTCATGGACTCAATTGTATAAAATACAATTTTGTAGACGAATATTATAAATTGTAATCGCAAGATTCAATCTTGGGTCAATCATATTGCTCTTGTGGGGAGTGGGAAACTTCTTATGAGAGTCCATTGTATTTACGTTTTCTTAAGTAATATGTTTGTAGGCAAAAAAAAAATACAAAATTTAAATTCAATTGATTATTAACAATGGATTTATCCCTATAGCACTTTAAAATTCTAAAAAAATTTATTGTTAATGTTATTGCATTTTGAATGGTGAGTAAAACATAATATTTGAAAATCTTAATTGAACAAAAATACAAGTAATGGACTCAATTGTATAAAATACACTTTTGTGGAATAATATTATAAATAATAATTGCAAGCTTCAATTTTGGGTCAACCATATTGCTCTTGAAGGGAGTGGGAAACTTCTTCTTATTATGCATTGCATTTGCTTTTTCTTAACTAATATGTTTGTTGCCAAAAATTATAAAAATTATCTCAAATTGCTTTGTGGCAAAGGAGACAATTAAAAAAAATTACGAAATATAAATTCAACTGATTATTAACAATGGATTTATCTTTTTAAAAATTTAAAATTCTAAAATTTGAAACAACGCAATATTTTGATTATTAAATTTATTGTAAGTTCCCCTGCATTTTAAATAGTGAGTAAAACATAATATTTAAATATGTGAATTGAGCAAAAATACATGTAATGGACTCAATTATATAAAATACACTTTAGTGGATGAATATTATAAATAAGAATCTCAAATTTCAATGTTGGGTCAAGTATATTGTTCTTGAGGAGAGTGGGGAAATTTCTTATTAGAGTCCATTACATTTACTTTTTCTTATGTAATATGTTGGTAGACAAAAATTATAAAAATTATTTCAAATTGCTTTGTGGCAAAAGAGACAATTAAAAAAATTATAAAATATAAATTCAACAGGTTATTAACAATGGATTTATCTCTTTAAAACTTTTAAATTTTAAAAGTTGAAAAAACGTAATCTTTTGGTTATTAAAGTTATTGTTAAAGACCTTGCATTTTAAATGGTGAGTAAAATATAATATTTGAATATGTTAATTGAAGAAAAATACAAGTAATTGAGTCAATTATATAAAATACTCTTTAGTGGACAAATATTATAAATAGCAATCTCAAATTTCAATGTTGGCTTAAGCATATTGTTCTTGAGGGGAGTGGGAAAATTTCTTATTAAAGTCCATTACATTTGTTTTTTCTTATGTAACGTGTTGGTAGACAAAAGTTATAAAAATTATTTCAAATTGCTTTGTGGCAAAGGAGACGATTAAAAAAATTATAAAATATAAATTCAACTAATTATTAATAATGGATTTATCCTTATAGATCTTTAAAATTCTAAAAATTGAAAAAATAGAAAGTTTTGATTATTAAATTTATTGTTAATACCTTTGCATTTTGAATGGTGAGTAAAACATAATATTTGAAAATGTTAATTGAACAAAAATACAAGTCATGGACTCAATTGTATAAATACAATTTTGTGGACGAATAATATAAATTGTAATCGCAAGCTTCAATCTTGGGTTAATCATATTGCTCTTGTGGGGAGTGGGAAACTTCTTATGAGAGTCCATTGTATTTACGTTTTCTTAAGTAATATGTTTGTAGACAAAAAAAAAATTACAAAATTTAAATTCAATTGATTATTAGTAGTAGATTTATCCTTATAACACTTTAAAATTCTAAAAGTTGAGTAAATGCAACGTTTTGATTATGAAATTTATTGTTAATGTTATTGCATTTCGAATGGTGAGTAAGACATAATATTTGAAAATCTTAATTGAACAATATTATAAAAAGTAATTGCAATTTTCAATCTGGGGTCAACCATATTACTTTTGAGGGGAGTCGGGAAACTTTTTATTAGAGTTATTGTATTTGCTTTTGCTTGAGTAATATGTTGGTAGAAAAAAATTATAAAAATTATTTAAAATTGCTTTGTGGAAAAGGAGACAATTAGAAAAATTAGAAAATATAAATTCAACTGATTAGGTCTTTAAAATTCTAAAAATTGAAAACAACGTGATGTCTTGATTATTAAATTTTTTGTTAATGCCCTTGCATTTTGAATGGAGAGTAAAGCAAAATATTTGAAAATGTTAATTCAACAAAAATACAAGTAATGGACTGAATTGTATAAAATACACTATAGTAAACGAATATTATAAATAGCAATCCCAAACTTTAATGTTAGGCCAAGCATATTGCTCTTATGGGGAGTGAGGAAACTTTTTATTAAAGTCTCATACATTAGCCTTTTCTAAAGTAATATTTTCATAGACTAAAATTATATAAATCATTTGAAATAGCAATATCATAAAGGAGACAATTAAAATTTCAAAATTAAAATTCATCTGATAATTAACAATGCATTTATTCCTATAAGACTTTAGAATTTTAAAAATTGAAGGAGTGCAATGTTTTGATTTTAAAATTTATTGCTAATTTCATTGCATTTGAATGGTGAGAAAAACATAATATTTGAAAGTCTTTATTGAACAAAAATACAAGTAATATGTTTGTATAGAATTTATTACAAGTAATACGCTTTAGTGGATGAATATTATAAATAGCAATCTCAAATTTCAATGTTGGGTTTAGCATATTGCTCTTAAGGGTGTGGGGAAACTTCTTATTAGAGTCCATTTTATTTGCTATTTCTTAAGTAATATGTTTGTAGACAAAAATTATATAAATTATTTCAAATTGCATTGTGGCAGTGGAGACAATTAGAAAAATTACAAAATTTAAATTCAACTAATTATTAATAATAAATTTATCCCTATAGCACTTTAAAATACTAAAAGTTGAAAAAATGTAATGTTTTGATTATTAAATTTATTGTTAATACCATTACATTTTGAATGATGAGTAAAACATAATATTTGAAAATCTTAATTGAACAAAAATACAAGTAATAGACTAAATTGTATAAAATACACTTTTGTGGATGAATATTATAAATAGTAATCACAAATTTCAATCTTCAATGAACCATATTGCTCTTAAGGGGGGTGGGGAAACTTCTTCTTAGAGTTCATTGCATTTCCTTTTTCTTAAGTAATTTGTCAGTAGATAAAAATTATATAAATTATATCAAATTGCATTGTGGCAAAGGAAACAATTAATAAAATTAGAAAATTTAAATTCAACTGATTATTAGCAATGGATTTATCTCTATAGGACTTTCAAATTAGAAAAGTTGAGAAAATGCAATGTTTTGATTATTAAATTTATTGTTAAAGTCGTTGCATTTTGAATGGTGAGTAAAATATAATATTCGAAAATCTTAATTGAACAAAAATAAAAGTAATGGACTTAATTGTATAAAATACAATTTTGCGGATGAATATTATAAATAGTAATCGCAAGTTTCAATTTTGGGTCAACCATATTGCCCTTGAGGGGAGTGGGAAACTTCTTATTAGAGTCTACTGTATTTATTTTTTCTTAAGTAATATATTGGTAGACAAAAATTATATAAATTATTTTGAAATTTCATTGTGGGAAAGGAGATAATTAAAAAAATTACAAAATTTAAATTCAACTGGTTATTAATAATGGATTTATCCCTATAGGGTTTTAAAATTCTAAACTTTGAGAAAATGCAATGTTTTGATTATCAATTAAAATTAGGAATAATACTACTTACATTAGATTTGTGTTTGAGTAAAAATATCCATGTGACCCTAGTGCAATCATCGATTAAAGAAACGAACTATCGAGCCCGTTGAGATATTTGGAATTGTGGAGGGTCCCCAAATGTCACTGTGAATCAAATCAAAAGGATGAGAACTTCTTTTGTTGTTTATAGGAAAAGATACACGGGTGTGCTTAGCAAATTCACAAGTATTACATTGGAATTGACTCATATCTAATCCTTTAAACAAAGAAGGAAACATGATCTTTAAGACACGGAAAGAAGGATGCCCAAAACGAAAATGGTAAAACCAAATGACATCCTTATTTGAAGTACTAAGAAATGATAAGGGTGAATTGTTCATGACTTTCTTTGAAATACTTGGCATCTCAAGATAATACAACCCATTCCTTTCCTTAGCAAGTCCAATCTTCCTCTCCGAATTCTGTTCCTAAAAAACACAGTAGGTAGGGTAAAACATTGCATAACATTTGAGGTCGTTGGTGAGCCTTTGTATAGAGACTAAGTTGGCTGATAGTTTCGGCACATGGAAAACATCTTTTAGAGTGAGAATAGGTGTAATATAGATATCACCAACTCCTGCAACAGTAGCCATAGAGCCATCTGCCACTACTATTTTCCTATTCCCTGGACATGGGGTGTAGGTAATAAAAAAATGTGCAGTGTGAGTCATGTGATCAGTGGCACCTGAGTCTATTATCCAAGCTTCACCTTAGAGTTTTTCTGAGGCATTTAGACTAAAAGAGAATGGAGACTTACCTGAGAGTGCTAAGGAACATGCACTAGAGGGTTTATCAAGAGACCCTAAAAGCCCTTTAATTCTTTCAATTTCCTCATTGCTGAAGGATTCTTTCACCTGTCCTTCACTGTGACTGATTTGCTGGCTAGTGTGTTCAATTAAATGAGCCTGGGGCCTGGGTTGTCCTCCTTTGTTTCCCCACTCTCGGCTTGAGGTTGCTGGTTTTCCATTCAACTTCCAGCAACGTTCCTTTGTATGCCTTGGCTTCTTACAGTGGGTACACCATAAACTATCTCGATTATCCCTCCATGTAGGCCTCAAAGTACACCTTTCCTCTTTCTTGTGTTGACACATTGCAAGTTACTATTGCTGAGCCTTCCATAGCTTGAGGCTCTAACATTACTCCCCTTCGACTTTCTTTTGCCCAAATTAGAGAGATTGTCTCTTCCAAAGAAGGGATTTCTTCCTTCCCAAGTATTTGAATCCTAACTTGGTCAAATTCAGAATTAAGACCTGCCAGGAAATCATATACTCGATCCTTTTCAATGAAGGTTTTTAGAGTTGCAGCATCATCCGCACACTTCATCTCAAATACTCGATAATGATCGAGTTCTTGCCATAGATTTTGAAGGGAATTGGCATATTCCGTCACCGTTTTGCTCCCTTGTTTTGTTGCATTTGTCTTTACCTTGATTTCATATACTTGTGCTGCATCTTGAGCCTTTGAATAAGTCCTGCGAATAGATTCCCAAATCTCCCTCGCAGTTTTGAGAAACATACATGAATCACTTATAGTTGGATCCATTGAATCCCAAAGCCATGACATGATCATTGAATCTGCCTCATCCCATGCGTTGAATGTGGGATCTTCTGGTGTTGGACCTGTTCCGAGAAGATGACTGAGTCTTCCTTTACCCTTTAAATAGGTCTTGACGAATTGAGACCATTTGAGATAATTCTTTTCATTCAGCCTATAAGTTACTCTCACATTTTGTAGATCTCCGGTCATATGGTTGGTGTTAGGCTCCTCATTTTGACCCAAAGTATTTCCAATCAATTTTGTCTCAAACATGGATAATTCCAGGTACAAAGAAAGTACTTGGAAAGGAAGGACAAAAAAAACAGAAACAATAAAGGCTGCAAGTGAATTAGATTTTAGGGCAAGAATTGGGACAAGTTTAGAAGCGAGAGAGGAAAAAATATAGCTAAAGAGATCACAATAATAATAGCTGCGATCAGATTGTTAAAGACAAAGGCAAACCCAACAATAAAGGCTGTGATTGGAAGATTATCGCATCAATGAAGGATGCACTGCAACACTATCTTAGAAGAATGAGCCTAAAGCTCTGATACCATGAAGAATTTAGAGAAAAAAATTGTGATAACTTTCGATGATTTTGTACTAGGATTACAAAGCTATTTATAGGGCTTCTACGAATACTAATTAAGAAAAAAAAACAGATTTGTAAAATATAGTTATAATCCCATAAATCAAGGGATACTGATAAATCATAATCCCACAAATTAAGGGATACTGATAAATCATTTCCTAACTAATCATTTATAGTTATTTCCTAATAATTAGGACCAAAAATCAGGATTAAATATTCCCAATAATCAAATCCTAAAAATCAAGATAATTCAACAATTATTAATGCCCTTGCATTTTGAATGGTGAGTAAAATATAATATTTGAAAATCTTAATTGTACAAAAATACAAGTAATGTACTCAATTGTATAAAATACACTTTTGTGGATGAATATTATAAATAGTAATCGCAACCTTTAATCTTAGGTCAACCATATTGCTCTTGAGGGGAGTGGAAAAACTTTTTCTTAGAGTGCATTGCATTTGCTTTTTCTTAACTAATATATTTGTAGACAAAAATTATAAAAATTATCTCAAATTGCTTTGTGGCAAAGGAGATAATTAAAAAAATCACAAACTTTAAATTCAACTGATTATTAATAGTGGATTTATGGATTTATCCGTTTAAAACTTTAAAATTCTAAAAGTTGAAATAATGAAATATTTTGATTATTAAATTTATTGTTAGTGTCCTTGCATTTTGAATGGTGAATAAAACATAATATTTGAATATGTTAATTGAACAAAAATTTAAATAATGGACTCAATTGTATAAAATACAATTTAGTGGACGAATATTATAAATAGCAATCTCAAACTTCAATGTTGGATCAAGCATATTATTCTTGAGGGGAGTGGGGAAACTTCTTCTTAAAGTCCATTACATTTACTTTTTCTTAAGTAATATGTTGGCAGACAAAAATTATAAAAATTATTTGTGGCAAAGGAGACAATTAAAAAAATTATTAAATATAAATTCAACTGATTATTAACAATGGATTTATCCCTTTTAAACTTTAAAATTCTAAAAGTTGAAACAATGCAATGTTTTGATTATTATATTTATTATAAGTGCCCTTGCATTTTGAAAGTAAAACATAATATTTGAATATGTTAATTGATAAAAAATATAAGTAATGGACTCAATTGTATAAAATATATTTTAGTGGACGAATATTATAAATAGTAATCTTAAACTTTAATGTTGGGTCAAACATATTATTCTTAAGGGGAGTGGGCAAATTTCTTATTAGAATCCATTCCATTTGCTTCTTCTTAAGTAATATGTTGGTAGACAAAAATTATCAAATTTATTTCAAATTACTTTGTGGCAAAGGAGACAATTAAAAAAAATTAAAAAATATAAATTCAACTTATTATTAACAATGGATTTACCCCTTTAAAACTATAAAATTCTAAATGTTGAAAAAATACAATGTTTTGATTATTAAATATATTTTTAGTGCCCCTGCATTTTGAATAGTGAGTAAAATATAATATTTGAAAATCTTAATTCAACAAAAATACAAGTAGTGGACTCAATTGTATAAAATACATTTTTGTGGATGAATATTCTGAATAGTTATTGCAAGCTTCAATCTTGGCTTAACTATATTGCACTTGAGGGGAGTGGGGAAACTTTTTATTAGAGTCCATTGCATTTACTTTTTCTTAGGTAATATGTTGGTAGACAAAAAATTATATAAATTATTTTAAATTGCATTGTGGGAAAGGAGACAATTAAAAAAATTACAAAATTTAAAGTTAACTAATTATCAACAATGAATTTATTCCTATAGGACTTTAAAATTCTAAAAATTGAAAAAGTTCAATGTTATGATTATTAAATATATTGTTAATGCCCTTGCATTTTGAATGGTGAGTAAAATATAATATTTGAATATATTAATTAAGCAAAAATAAATTTAATATACTCAATTATATAAAATACACTTTAGTGGATGAATATTATAAATAGCAATCTTAAACTTTAATATTTGGTCAAGCATCTTATTCTTGAGGAGAGTAGGGAAATTTCTTATTAGAGTCCATTCCATTTGCTTCTTCTTAAGTAATATGTTGGTTGACAAAAATTATCAAAATTATTTCAAATTACTTTGTGGCAAAGGAGACAATTAAAAAAATTAAAAATATAAATTCAACTTATTATTAAACAATGGATTTACCCCTTTAAAACTTTAAAATTCTAAATGTTGAAAAAATGCAATGTTTTGATTATTAAATTTATTTTTAGTGCCCCTACATTTTAAATAGTGAGTAAAATATAATATTTGAAAATCTTAATTCAACGAAAATACATGTAATGGACTCAATTGTATAAAATACATTTTTGTGGATGAATATTCTGAATAGTTATTGCAAGCTTCAATTTTGGGTCAACCATATTGCACTTGAGGGAGTGGGGAAACTTTTTATTAGAGTCCATTGCATTTTCTTTTTCTTAGGTAATATGTTGGTAGACAAAAAATTATATAAATTATTTGAAATTGCATTGTGAGAAAAGAGACAATTAAAAAAATTACAAAATTTTAAAGTTAACTAATTATTAACAATGAATTTATTCCTATAGGACTTTAAAATTCTAAAAATTGAAAAAGTTCAATGTTTTGATTATTAAATTTATTGTTAATGCCCTTGCATTTTGAATGGTGAGTAAAATATAATATTTGAATATGTTAACTGAGAAAAAATACATGTAATATACTCATTGTATAAAATACACTTTAGTGGATGAATATTATAAATGACAATCTCAAGTTTCAATGTTGGGTCAAGCATATTACCCCTTGAGGGCAATGGGAAATTTCTTATTAGAATCTATTACATTTGCTTTTTCTTAAATAATTATGGTTTTGGTAACAAAAATTATAAAAATTATTTTTGAAATTGCTTTGTGGCAAGGAGAATTAAAAAATTATAAAATATAAATTTAACTGATTATTAACAAAGATTAATCCATATTGGATTTTAAAATTCTAAAAGTTGAAAAAACGCAATGTTTTTGATTATTAAATTTATTATTAGTGCCCTTGCATTTGAATGGTAGAGTAAAACATGATATTTGAAATCTTAATTGAACAAAAATACAGTAATGGACTCAATTGTATAAAACAATTTTGTGGATGAACATTATAAATNTAGTAATCTTAAACTTTAATGTTGGGTCAAACATATTATTCTTAAGGGGAGTGGGCAAATTTCTTATTAAAGTCCATTCCATTTGCTTTTTCTTAAGTAATATGTTGGTAGACAAAAATTATCAATTTATTTCAAATTACTTTGTGGCAAAGGAGACAATTAAAAAAATTAAAAAATATAAATTCAACTTATTATTAACAATGGATTTATCCTTTAAAACTATAAAATTCTAAATGTTGAAAAAATGCAATGTTTTGATTATTAAATTTATTTTTAGTGCCATTGCATTTTGAATAGTGAGTAAAATATAATATTTGAAAATCTTAATTCAACAAAAATACAAGTAATGGACTCAATTGTATAAAATACTTTTTGTGGATGAATATTATGAATAGTTATTGCAGCTTCAATATTGGCTTAACTATATTGCTCTTGAGGGGAGTGGGGAAACTTTTTATTAGAGTCCATTGCATTTGCTTTTTCTTAAGTAATATGTTGGTAGACAAAAATTATATAAATTATTTCAAATTGCATTGTGGGAAAGGAGACAATTAAAAAAATTACAAAATTTAAGTTAACTAATTATTAACAATGAATTTATCCTATAGGACTTTAAAATTCTAAAAATTGAAAAAGTGCAATGTTTTTGATTATTAATTTATTGTTAATGCCCTTGCATTTTGAATGGTGAGTAAAATAATATTTGAATATGTTAATTAAGCAAAAATACATTTAATACTCAATTATATAAAATACACTTTAGTGGATGAATATTATAAATAGTAATCTTAAACTTTAATGTTGGGTCAAGCATATTATTCTTGAGGGAGTAGGGAAATTTCTTATTAGAGTCCATTCCATTTGCTTTTTCTTAAGTAATATGTTGGTTGACAAAAATTAACAAAATTATTTCAAATTACTTTGTGGCAAAGGAGACAATTAAAAAAATTAAAAATATAAAATTCAACTTATTATTACAATGGATTTACCCTTAAAACTTTAAAATTCTAAATGTTGAAAAAATGCAATGTTTTGATTATTAAATTTATTTTTAGTGCCCTGCATTTTAAAAGTGAGTAAAACATAATATTTGAAATCTTAATTCAACAAAAATACATGTAATGGACTCAATTGTATAAAATACACTTTTGTGGATGAATATTCTAAATAGTAATTGCAAGTTTCAATTTGGGTCAACCATATTGCACTTGAGGGGAGTGGGGAACTTTTATTAGAGTCCATTGCATTTGCTTTTTCTTAGGTAATATGTTGGTAGACAAAATTATATAAATTATTTGAAATTGCATTGTGGCAAAGGAGACAATTAAAAAAATTACAATTTAAAGTTAACTGATTATTAACAATGAATTTATCCTATAGGACTTTAAAATTCTAAAAATTGAAAAAATGCAATGTTTTGATTATTAAATTTATTGTTAATGCCTTGCATTTTGAATGGTGAGTAAAAATATAATATTTGAATATGTTAATTGAGAAAAATACATGTAATATACTCAATTGTATAAAATACACTTTAGTGGATGAATATTATAAATGACAATCTCAAGTTTAATGTTGGGTCAAGCATATTGCCCTTGAAGGGAGTGGGAAATTTCTTATTAGAATCCATTACATTTGCTTTTTCTTAAATAATATGTTGGTATACAAAAATTATAAAAATTATTTGAAATTGCTTTGTGGCAAAGGAGAATTAAAAAAATTATAAAATATAAATTCAACTATTAACAAAAGATAATCCATATTGGATTTTAAAATTCTAAAAGTTGAAAAAACAAATGTTTTGATTATTAAATTTATTATTAGTGCCATTGCATTTTGAATGGTGAGTAAAACATAATATTTGAAAATCTTAATTGAACAAAAATACAAGTAATGGACTCAATTGTATAAAATACAATTTTGTGGATGAATATTATAAATAGTAATCACAAGTTTCAATCTTGTGTCAACCATATTGCACTTGAGGGGAGTGGGGAAACTTTTATTAGAGTCCATTGCATTTACTTTTCCTTAAGTAATATGTTGGTAGACAAAAATTATAAAAATTATTTAAAATTACTTTATGGAGAAGGAGACAATTAAAAAATTATAAAATATAAATTCAACTAATTATTAACAAAAGATTTATCCCTATAGGACATTAAAATTCTAAAAGTTGAAAAAACACAATGTTTTGATTATTAAATTTATTATTAGTGCCCTTACATTTTGAATGGTGAGTAAAATATAATATTTGAAAATCTTAATTGAACAAAATACAAGTAATGGACTCAATTGTATAAAATACAATTTTTGGGATGAATATTATAAATAGTAATCTCAAACTTTAATCTTGGGTCAACCATATTGCTCTTGAGGGGAGTGGGGAAATTTCTTATTAGAGTCCATTGTATTTGCTTTTTCTTAAGTAATATGTTGGTAGACAAAATTATATAAATTATTTCAATTGCATTGTGGGAAGGGAGACAATTAAAAAATTACAAAATATAAATTCAACTAGTTATTAAAATGAATTTATTCATATGGGCTTAAAATCAAAAAGTTAAGAAAATGCATGTTTTGATTATCAAATTTATTGTTAATACCCATGCATTTTGAATGGTGAGTAAACATATATTTAAAATTCTTAATTGTACAAAAATACAAGTAATGGACTCAATTGTGTAAAATACAATTTTTGATAAATATTATAAATAGTATCGCAAGATTCATCTTGGGTCAACCATATTGCTCTTGAGGGAGTGGGAAACTTCTTTTAGAACCCATTGTATTTGCTTTTTCGTAAATATATGTTGGTAGACAAAAATTATAAAATTATTTGAAATTGTTTTGTAGCAAAGAAGACAATTAAAAAAATTACCAAAATTAATTCAACTAATAAGTAACAATACATTATTCCTATAGGACTTCAATTCTAAAAATTGAAAAGCACAATATTTTGATTTTAAGATGATACTAATGTATTGCATTTCAATGGTGAGAAAACTAATATAAAAGTTTTAATTAAACAAAATACAAGTAATGGACTCAATTATATAAAATACACTTTTGTGGATGAATATTATAAATAGTAATCCCAAGCTTCAATCTTGGGTCACCATATTGCTCTTGAGGGGAGTGAGAAAACTTCTTATTAGAGTCCATTGTATTTGCTTTTTCTTAAGTAATATGTTGGTAGACAAAAATTATATAAATTATGTCAAATTGCTTTGTGGCAAAGGAGACAATTAAAAAAATTATAAAATATAAATTCAATTGATTATTAACAATGAATTTATCCCCTTAAAATTTTAAAATTCTAAAAGTTGACAAAATGTAATGTTTTGATTATTAAGTTTATTGTTATTGCCCTTACATTTGAATGATGAATAAAATATATATTTGAAAATCTTAATTCAACAAAAATACAATAATGAACTCAATTGTTTAAAATACACTTTTGTGGATATATATATAAATAGTAATCGCAAGTTTTAATCTTGGGTCAACCATATTACTCTTAAGAGGAGTGGGAAACTTCTTATGAGAGTCCATTGTATTTGCTTTTTTTAAGTAATATGTTGGTAGACAAAAATTATATAAATTATTTCAAATTGTATTGTGAGAAAGGAGCAATTAAAAAATTACAAAATTTAAATTCAACTGATTATTAACAATGGATTTATCCTTATAGGACTTTAAAATTCTAAAAGTTAAGAAAATGCAATGTTTTGATAATTAAATTTATTATTAAAACCATTGTATTTTGAATGGTTAGTAAAATATAATATTTGAAATCATAATTGAACAAAAATACAAGTAATGGACTCAATTGTATAAAATATATTTTGTGGATGAATATTATAAATAGTAGTCGCAAACTTCAATCTTGGGTTAACCATATTACTCTTGAGGGGTGTGGGAAACTTTTTATTAAAGTTCATTGTATTTAATTTTCTTAAGTAATATGTTGGTAAACAAGAAATATATAAATTATTTCAAATTGCATTATGGGAAAGGAAACAGTTAAAAAATTACAAAATTAAAATTCAACTGGTTATTAACTATGAATTTATTCTTATAGGGTTTTAAAATTCTAAAAATTGAAAATGTGCAATGTTTTGATAATTAAATTTATTATTAAAACCATTGCATTTTGAATGGTTAGTAAAATATAATATTTGAAAATCATAATTGAACAAAAATACAAGTAATGGACTTAGTTGTATAAAATACATTTTTGTGGATAAATATTATAAGTAGTAATCGCAAACTTCAACCTTGGGTCAACCATATTGCTCTTGAGGGGAGTAGGGAAACTTAGAGTCCATTGCATTTGCTTTTCCTTAAGTAATATGTTGGTAGAAAAAAATTATAAAAATTATTTGAAATTGCTTTATGGCAAAGGAGACAATTTAAAAAATTATAAAATATAAATTCAACTAATTATTAACAAAGGATTTATCCTTATAGGATTTTGAAATTCTAAAAGTTGAAAAAATGCAATCTTTTGATTATTAAATTTATTGTTAATGCTTTTGCATTTTGAATAGTGAGTAAAACATAATATTTGAAATTGTTAATTGAACAAAAATTCAAGTAAAGGATTCAATTGTATAAAATACACTTTAACAGACGAATATTATAAGTAGCAATCCCGAACTTCAATGTTGGGCCAAACATATTGCTCTTGAGGGAGTGAGAGAACTTCTTATTAGAGTCCCATACATTAGCCTTTTCTTAAGTAATATTTTCTTAGACTAAAATTATATAAATCATTTCAAATAGCAATGTCACAAAGGAGACAATTAAAAAATTACAAAATAAAAATTCAACTGATAATTAACAATGCATTTATTCCTATAGAACTTTAGAATTCTAAAAATTGAAAAAGTGCAATGTTTTGATTTTAAAATTTGTTGCTAATTTCATTGCATTTGAATGGTGAGAAAAACATAATATTTGAATATGTAAATTCAACAAAAATACAAGTAATGGACTCAATTGTATAAAATAAACTTTTGTGGATAAATTTTATAAATAGTAATTGCAAGTTTCAATCTTAGGTCAACTATATTGCTCTTGAGGGTAGTGGGGAAACTTCTTATTAGAATCCATTTGATTTGCTTTTTTTTTTTATATATATATAATATGTTTGTAGACAAAAAGTATATAAATTATTTCAAATTGCATTGTGGCAATGGAGACAATTAAAAAAATTACAAAATTTAAATTCAACTGATTATTAACAATGGATTTATTCTTATAGCACTTTAAAATTCTAAAAGTTGAGAAAATGCAAGGTTTTGATTATTAAATTTATTATTAATACCATTGCATTTTGAATGGTGAGTAAAACATAATATTTGAAAATCTTAATTGAACAACAATACAAGTAATAAGCTCAATTATATAAAATACACTTTTGTGAATGAATATTATAAATAGTAATCGCAAACTTCAATCTTAGGTTAATCATATTGCTCTTGAGGAGAGTGGGGAAACTTCTTCTTAGAATCCATTGCATTTGCTTTTTCTTAACTAATATGTTAGTAGACAAAAATTATAAAAATTATCTCAAAATGGTTTGTGGCAAAGGAGACAATGAAAAAAATTACAAAATTTAAATTCAAATAATTATTAACAATGGATTTATCCCTTTAAAACTTGAAAATTCTAAAAGTTGAAAACGCAATATTTTGATTATTAAATTTATTATTAATGCCCTTACATTTTGAATGGTGAGTAAAACATAATGTTTGACTATGTTAATTGAATAGAAATACAAGTAAATTTGAAGGAGACAATTAAAAAAATTACAAAATTTAAATTTAACTAATTATTAATAATGGATTTATCACTTTAAAAGTTGAAAAAATGCAATATTTTGATTGTTAAATTTATTATTAATGCCCTTACATTTTGAATGGTGAGTAAAACATAATATTTGAATATGTTAATTGAACAACAATACAAGTAATGAACTCAATTGTATAAAATACACTTTCGTGGATGAATATTATAAATAGCAATCCCAAGTTTCAATATTGGGTCAAGCATATTGCTCTTGAAGAGAGTGGGGAAAATTCTTATTAGAGTCTCGTACATTAGCATTTTCTAAAGTAATAATTTTTAGACCAAAATTATATAAATCATTTCAAATAACAATGTCACAAAGAAGACAACTAAAAAAATTACAAAAATTAAAATTTAACTGATAATTAACAATGCATTTTTTCCTATAGGACTTTAGAATTCTAAAAATTGAAAAAGTGCAATGTTTTGATATTTAAATTTATTGCTAATACCATTGCATTTCAATGGTGAGAAAAACATAATATTTGAAAGTCTTAATTGAACAAAAATACAAGTAATGGACTCAATTGTATAAAATACACTTTTGTGGATAAATATTATAAGTTGTAATCGCAAGTTTCAATCTGATTTTTAAATTTATTACTAATACCATTGCATTTCATTGGTGAGTAAAATATAATATTTGAAAATCTTAATTGAACAAAAATACATGTAATGAACTCAATTGTATAAAATACACTTTTGTGGATGAATATTATAAATAGTAATCACAAACTTCAATTGTGGGTCAACTATATTGCTTTGGAGGGGAGTGGGGAAACTTCTTCTTAGAGTCCATTTCATTTACTTTTTCTTAAATAATATGTTGGTAGACAAAAATTATAAAAAATATTTCAAATTGCTTTGTGGCAAAGGAGACAATTAGAAAAATTATAAAATATAAATTCAACTGATTATTAATAATAAATTTATCCCTTTAAAACTTTAAACTTTTAAAAGTTGAAAAAATGTAATATTTTGATTATTAAATATGTTGTTAATGCCCTTGTATTTTGAATGGTGAGTAAAATATAATAGTTGAATATCTTTATTCAACAAAAATACAAGTAATTGACTCAATTGTATAAAATACACTTTTGTGGATGAATATTATAAGTTGTAATCGCAAGCTTCAATCTGATTTTTAAATTTATTGCTAATGTCATTGCATTTCAATGGTGAGTAAAATATAATATTTGAAAATTTTAATTGAACAAAAATACATATAATGGACTCAATTGTTTAAAATACACTTTTGTGCATGAATATTATAAATTGTAATCACAAGCTTCAATCTTAGGTCAACTATATTGCTTTGGAGGGGAGTGGGGAAACTTCTTCTTAGAGTCCATTGCATTTACTTTTTCTTAAGTAATATGTTGGTAGACAAAAATTATAAAAATTATTTCAAATTGCTTTGTGGCAAAGGAGACAATTAAAAAAAATTGTAAAATATAAATTCAATTGATTATTAACAATGGATTTATCCCTTTAAAACTTTAAAATTTTAAAAGTTGGAAAAATGCAATATTTTGATTATTAAATTTATTGTTGATGCCCTTACATTTTGAATGGTGAGTAAAATTTAATATTTGAATATCTTAATTCAACAAAAATACAAGTAATTGACTCAATTGTATAAAATATACTTTTGTGGATGAATATTATAAATAGTAATCACAAGTTTCAATTTTGGGTCAACCATATTGCTCTTGAAGGGATTGGGGAAACTTCTTATTAAAGTCCATTGTATTTGCTTTTTCTTAAGTAATATGTTGGTAGACAAAAGTTATATAAATTATTTCAAATTGAATTGTGGCAAAGGAGATAATTAAAAAAATTACATAATTTAAATTCAACTGATAATTAATAATGCATTTATTCCTAAAGGACTTTAAAATTCTAAAAATTGAAAAAGTGCAATGTTTTGATTTTTAAATTTATTACTAATGTCGTTGCATTTCAATGGTGAGAAAAACATAATATTTGAAAGTCTTAATTGAACAAAAATACAAAGTAATGGACTTAATTATATAAAATATACTTTTGTGGATTTTGTGGATGAATATTATAAGTAGTAATTGCAAGCTTCAATCTTGGGTTAACCATATTGCTCTTGAGGGGTGTGGGTAAACTTCTTATTAGAGTCTATTTTATTTGCTTTTTCTTAAATAATATGTTAGTGAACAAAAATTATATAAATTATTTCAAATTGTATTGTGGCAAAAAAGACAATTAAAAAATCTACAAAATTTAAATTCAACTGATTATTAATAATGGACTTATCACTAAAGGATTTTAAAATACTAAAAATTGAGAAAATGCAATATTTTGATTATTAAATTTATTGTTAATGTCATTGCATTTTGAATAGTGAGTAAAATATAATATTTGAAAATCTTAATCGAACAAAAATACATATAATGGAATCCATTGTATAAAATACACTTTTGTAGATGAATATTATAAATAGTAATAGTAAGTTTCAATCTTAGGTCAACCATATTGCTTTGGAGGGGAGTGAGGAAACCTCTTCTTAGAGTCCATTGTATTTGCTTTTTCTTAAGTAATATGTTGGTAGATAAAATATATAAAAATTATCTCAAATTGTTTTGTGGCAAAGTAGACAATTAAAAAAATTGCAAAATTTAAATTTAACTAATTATTAATGATGAATTTTTCCCTTTAAAACTTTTAAATTCTAAAAGTTGAAAAAGGTAATGTTTTGATTATTAAATTTATTGTTAATACCCTTGTATTTTGAATGGTGAGTAAAATATAATATTTGAATATGTTAATTGAACAAAAATACAAGTAATAGACTCAATTGTATAAAATATATTTTAGTGAACAAATATTATAAATAGCAATCCCAAGAACCACTGCTCCTTATCTTCTTCGTCTTTCTTATTTTCCACTTAATTTTTAATTTCTAGCTTCTATTCCTTCTTGCCTATGTAGAATCATAATTATTAACTAATTTTATAAGTTTGTTGGTTTCTTATGATGTGATACATCTTTGTTAGATGATTATGATTTTTACTTAAAAGGGTTTTACATGCTTATTAATGTTGGATAGATTTGTTTCCGCAATGTCTATGAATGAATTTAAAGATATTTTTATCACAATTGTTTGGTGATGTTGCACTATTACAAGACCATGGTCATTGCTAATGCTTGTGATTCTAGAGCTTTCTTGGGAAAATAAGGGAGAATAATTTGCACCTCAAAAAACTAAGAGTTGAGAGACTATGAGTTTTAGCCACTTATATATGTTCATGAATTGCCTTGGAATATTAATAGGTCCCTTGAGTCATGAGTTGAACTTTATTTCTCTTCTTCACTTTCTCCCTTTTTTATAATAAAGGTTATGTACCTTGATTGTTTGCAATGCTTTCATAGTTAGTTTGTTTCACTGGGTCATGGTGTTCATTGAGTTTTAAGATAGTTGGGAGTTTGATGAACGACTGATCTAATGGCAATGTAATTGCTTTTTTGTCTTGTTGGATTAGTCAAATTGATTGTTCTCTTGCATTATTACTTTGGTATGCTATGCTCATTACTTTACTTTTTTCATGCATATCTAATTTTCCTTTAAACAAATTTCTCAATTCAAGAGCATCCGCACTTTGCATGAGTAAAGAACTTATACTATAAAATTGATGACATGTCTATGCTTTAAACTGTGTATAATGTTACTAAAGATAGATGATAATTGTTGCACATAGAAAAAGAGAGTAAGTCCAATGATGCAATAAATTTGAATAAATTGATGGGATAATATTGAATAGAGAAGTATATTTATTGAAGGTAAGTCTTAGTTCATGAATTTTGTTGTGGAGTGTATGAACAAGAAAATGTTAAGAAGCAATAAAAGGGATCAAAATCATTCATTCTTTTTTCTATACATCCAAGAGATTCATATTCTTTTCACATTTCAGTTTTAGTCAATTTTTTTTTAGTAAATATCTGCATCTAGACAAGGAACAATTGGGATGTGAGGCTCATGCAACACCACGCCACATCTTGCCTTTGCACAGGGAACAACTGCCACTTTCAGATGAAATTGTTGACTTAATCCTTTGAGAAGGCGGAGAGAAGTACCACCTTTTGATTTGAGAGTTTGTCCAAAGTTTATGGATGGTTAAAATAGACAAGGATAAAATGGATTAATGTCATGCCGATGTTAGTATAATGCTAATCTAATTAAGAAATCTTTGTTATAATTTTTTGAAATTTAATTCTTCTGTCAAAAATTATAAAAGGTGCAATAATGACGATAAAACAAACAAATACTTTACCATAATATGCAACAAGTTATCAAAAAATACACCGAAGTCTTGTTGCAGGTTATGTTATTTTTATTGCACATTTTGTGATTTATTTTTTTGACGAAGAAATTAAATTTCAAAAAATTGATTTTTGTTGTCTACTAAGAAGTCTATTGAGTCATAACATATACAATGAGGATAATCTTCCAATTTCCATAAACTCCATACCTTCCTTTCAGGATTAGATTTCAAAATTAATATAAAATAAATATTTAAAATTTTAACTATTAGAATGTATTTTTTTTAATTGAATGAACATTATATCGAAGTTAGCATGACCTTAATCAGTCTCGAAGGCAAGAAGCCTGCCTATGTATTTATGTTTGAGAGATTCTCGGAAAATTTTGGAGGTGGGTCACAATTTCTTATAACCATGGTGTAGTACATGTTAAAGTTAGTATACGGTCAAACAATTTCTTGTTGACCTTTGGACTAAGTTGCCTTTAAACTAACTTTATAGACCTTTTTTTGGCAATAATGCGAACCATGACTTTACTAGGGATGCCAGTGTCAATATATTAAGAATTGTAAGATGTGAAGGTAGCAAGAGATGTTGCTTTAGAGGTGCTCCCCCTTCCCCAATATTTAATATATAATTAAGAATCTAATATATAATCTCATCTTTTAAAAGGAGAGTTGACAATCAATGCAACTCTCAAACTAAATTCAAAGTTAAAATTTTTCTTTTGGATACCAATCCATTATTGAACTACAAAGGGGGTTAACTCCTTATCAAAGGCTTTAAGCCAAGTAAAAATATATGCTCAATCCTATTTTCAAAGCCTAGTTGCCCAATCCAAGTATAAATCCTATGAGTCAAAAGTTCACATGATATTAAAATAATCCAACAAAAAAGTAATTAGAGATTGATGATTGAAATCAAGTTAGTTTTTCTTTAAAAAGCCAATATTTAGTAAAGTAAAGATAGGTTTGAAAAGAGTCCACATTGGAGAGGTAGGGAGAAAGTCAAACAGAAATAGCTAAAATAAACATAAAAAGAAAATGGGCTCATGACAAAGAGAGACAATTAGAATTTAAGAGGCTAAAAGAATCTTTAAGATAAAGAGAATAAGTGTTAGCAATAAATATAACAAAACTCCTTTTTAGTGTCCAAAATAAATCACTAGAGTATTTAAGGTAAATTAGACACCATCAAATATTTAATAAACATGCACACGTATCAAATTAAGTGGATAAATTTCTCCCTCGAGTCAATAATGTTGAGAATTAAAGTACCTATAACCTGATTTTGAAAATCTATTTATTTTATCTATATTTTTAAGAACCTAATTATATAAATAATCCCAAATGCAGCCCTCAATTATGACTAGATCAAATAAAATCAAGTATTAGTGGTTCAACATCTAATCAATCTCATTGTTTCATTGATGAGCAATAAAATTGGCACAAGTAAATATAGTCAGTCAATTTAACATAGCAAGGCAGCAATTTCTTCATCAACAAAAAATATTATCACATCCACATACACAACTACACACACAATCACTAAAAAATTGACAAGAGATCACTTATTTGGAGATTATAATATTCCTTGATCCATTTTTTCTTGTCCCTTACATTGCCAAGAGCACCAAAAGAGGTAACTTATTTTTCTGTCTTATCCTTATTTTTATTATTTTGTTAAAATGTCAATATAAATGCAACATTAGTAAGAGAAACAGAAGAATACCTAAAAAAAAAAAAAACTTGCATTTTATTGTTGGAGAATCATTGGTGGTGGCCGCCAACCATCGAAATTTGCTATCAACACCATTTTTGGAATCTCCACGAGCCAATTTACTCACCCATGAAGACAACATAATGAAAAGAGGTTGGGAAACGTGCGAACTGACTATATTGCCGCATTGCTACCACTCTCACCGCTAGCCGACAACATTTTCACCTGAAATTACCATTGGTCAGTGCGTTTCATTTTGTTCATCCCAATGGTGACTCTACTCGTCCAAAGGAGCCCTAGATCTTTCCAATCAAAGGCTTAAAGGCGGATGCTTTCGTCAATTTTGTCCTCTGATTGGCTTCCTTCTGACCATCCCTACAACACAAAACTGACATTAGAGAGCTCAGCATCCCACGATCAATCCGTTGACATAATCCTGCACTGATAGGAAACTAGTGGCATCCCACCACTAGTAGCTAACCACCTTTCTCCCACCACAATTGCTCAGACCAAAATCACTTGGAAAACACAGTTTTGAAGTTAGATCGGAGACTAGTGGCATTCCACGTTGCTTTTCCTTTAACTTTTTTCTATTTTTAAAAATTGTCATAGAGGTGTTTGTAGATTCAAAAATCTAAAAATTAGTGGACAAAAAGACTTGTTATAGAAATTGGGGGGGGGTTTGGCAATCAAAGGACAAGAAAAAAGAAAGGAAAAGCAACGTGGAAAAGAAAGGAAGAAGGAAAAGGGAAAAAAAAAGGAAAAATAGGAAAATGGTGTGGAAAAGGAGAAAAAGAAAAGAAAAAAAGGAAAAAAGGAAAATGATGCGAGAAAGGAAAAAAGGAAAGAAAAAGGAAAAAAGAAAAATGGTGTGAACAAAGGGAAAAAAAGAAAAAAGAAAGGGAAAAGGAAAAGAAAAGAAAGAAAAGAAAGAAAAGAAGAAAATATGGAAACAAAATCAAAATAAATAAATAAATAAAAATAATAGGTACACAAAATTCTTGATAATAACACTGTTTTTAGGTGTCCCAAATGAGCTCAAGATACAAAATAATGTAATTTCTATTCTAGTTTTTATCTTTTAAAGGCATAAATACTAAAAAGGGTTATTTGAGGTATTCCAAAAAAATGTTGATAGGAAAAATATGGAAATAGAAATGGGTGAATAGTGGTACCATTGCATGTGACAAATGCTTGAGTTAGTTGCAGCCTTTACCAAGTGTAACTAAGTTTTCAGGCCTTATAGAATCCTGATAACATAGACCAAATCATTAATAGTGTTCCAATCACACTAAAAATGATTGGTGATGACTTCAAAGTTAACATGCATGCATCATGACACTTTCTTGCTTCTAAGTTCACCAAGCCCTTCCCCTTGTTGGGAGGCCTGTTACAATATTAACTATATCACATTTAAGGTTAGGGTTGAAGAATGCCTCACACCATTTCTCTTAATTAGTCTTCAACATATCATCATGAGTAGTAAGGTTCTCCTCCTTCAATTTAGCCATCCATACATTGAATTCAACCTCATTTTTGTCCTTAATTCATTGTCAAACTTATCTTTGTTGCTTTAAGCCCTTGTGTTTCTTCCTATAGTTAGCAAAAAGGTGTTTGCCACAACATCTTTGTTTTACTTTTAGAAGTACAATGCCAACTGCATTAAGTAATTATTACAAACAAAACATTAACATCATGGCAATGGTAATTAACAACATAAAACAATATGTGTCTAATAAACAAATTAAAGCAAGCTATTATTATTACCTTTTGTTGATCTAAAATGATGGCCTAACCCTATCCATCTTTGATGCCTAAATTAGCTTTCAAAAGTTTCAAAAACCAAGTCCAAGCATTTATGGACTCAATTATAATAACCCCCTATATAATAGAAAATATCTGATTGTTTGAATCCCTAGTAACTACTACCAATATTTCCCTTCTAATCACCCCTTTCTTTGTTGAGTTAGCTCCAACAATTTCTTTGCTTTCAATGTTCCTTACTTTCTAGAATTAGGCATTTTAATAGTCTTTAATGATTATATAGGTATCCAAAGTATGAACAAGGTGGATGTTTGTTGTCCTAACCACTCTTCCTATTCTTGATCCTTGTAAGGTAAATGGATAAGTTATAATAAAGCTTTAGTGTGTTGTTGACTTATGAGTGTAATGCTTCTTCTTTTATACCACCTATTGGTACTGGTGGAGTAGGGTTGATCTGAAATAAAAAACCCATAACTATAGTTATAACCTTTCACTTAATGCTAAATTTGACAATCAAAGCATATAAGGCTACATTAATCTAGGATAAATGATAAAAGGAATAACTTTGTTTATAGACTTCACCTTTAACAAGCATAAGAGTTATTTTAAATTTTTTATCTTGACTAAATTGTCTTTAAAATATGGATAACCAATTTATCATATAATGCTTAAACAAGGAGAATAAGCATATCACACAAGTCATGTGCTTAAATGATAAGATCATGACATATTAAAGAATATTGCTTTGAACTTTTATTCTACAAAAAGAATAGACATAAGTAATAAATAAGAGAATATTAAAGATTTAAGCCATAAAATTCCTTATTCTACCACCAGGTTCTTGTACACTTTTTTTTTTTCTTAAAGAATAAGTGGCAATTCATTCAAGTCCACAAATGATTTACATCATGATTAATAAGATATTCATAGCCAAAATACTATTTTCTTGCCATATGGTCTCTTCCACACAAGATAAAGCATGTTGAGCAATAGTATAAGCAACAACATTCAACTCCCAACAAATATATTTGATCTTAAAAAAAGCAAAACCGAGCATAATGGTGCCCCATAATCTGACCAACTAAAGGGACCTCCACTAAAAGATTTAAGACGGCCTTAATTGCAAGTAGATAATCTGACTCCACAAAAATAATAGATAAGGATATGTCTTGAGCTCTTGGGGCTGTTAGACTTATTGCCAATAGTTCTAAAATTTTTGGATCGAAAGAACTTGGAAGATTCTTGGTGGACATAAAAATAGGAATGCTAGATCTATCAAGGAAAATCAAACCAATATCCCTCTATATTGGCATGACATGAGGCATCAATATTGATTTTAGTGTATTGTTGATCAAGTGGTTCCCAAGTTTTAGGTTTGTTGTTCATATAAGAGGGTTGAACTATTAGAGTCCATATTGCATTAGGGACAAATTAAATTCTACACCCTTACTTACTTTACTTGACTTTACAAAAACTTTTGACATTGAGTGTGATGCTTCAGGTGTTGGCATTGGAGCTATTTTGATGCAAGAAAGGTATCCAATTGCCTAATTTAGTGAAAAGCTAAATGGAGCAAGGCTTAATAATCCTACTTATGATAATGAATGTGTTGGTACGGGTTTTGGAGACATGACAACATTACCTTTAGCCTAAGGAGTTTGTCATCCATATTGACCATGAATCTTGAAGCACTTGGATGGACAAGGAGAGTCGAACAAAAGGCATTCCAAGTGGATTGAATTCATTGAGACCTTTCCCTACATCATCAAATATAAACAAGGTAGGGAAAATGTGGCAGTTGATGCATTATCTCATAAGTATGTCGTTGTCTCTACACTTACTACAAAATTATTAAGATTTGAATATCTTAAAGATTTATATGTTAAAGATCCTAACTTGTTAATGTGTATAGAGCATGTGAGAAGTTAGCCTTTGGGAAGTTTTATAGGCATAAGGGTTTTTATTTAGGGAAAGTTGTTTATGCATGCCTATGAGTTTTTTGAGGGAGTTTGTTGTGAGAGAAGATCATAGGGGTGGTCAAATGGGTCATTTTAGAGTTAAGAAAACCCTAGATTTCCTAACTGAACATTTCTTTTGGCTCCACATGAAACAAGATGTTGAAAAGGTATGTGAGAAATGCATAATATGCAAATAGGCTAAATTTAGAGTTTTACCTAATGGCTTGTATACCCCTTTACCCATATCTAGCCATTCCATGGTTGATTTATTAATAGACTTTGTACTAGGGTTACTGCAATAAAAAAGGGGTAGGGATTCTATATTTATTGTTATTGATAGATTTTCAACACGACACACTTCATTCTATGCCATAAAACTGATGATGCAAGCAATGTGATTGACTTAATCTTTAGATAAGTAGTATGTTTGCATGGCATGCCATGAAGCATTATTTCAAATCAGGATACAAAGTTCTTAAGCTATTTATGAAAGAATTTGTGGGGTGAGTTACGTACTAAGCTATTGTTTTCAACTACTTGTCATCAACAAACTGATGGGTAGACTGAAGTGGTTGCATGAACTCTTTCTACTCTTTTGTGTGCTATTATTTGAATGAATTTGAAAATATGGGAAAATTATTTACCATATGTTGAGTTTGCATATAATAGGAGTGTTTTTTTTTTCTATTAGTTACTCTTCATTTGAAATTGTATATGGTGTTAATCCTTTGACTCCTTTGGATTTAGTGCCTATACCTATCAATGAGTATGCTAACTTAGATGGTGAACACAAGGTTGACATAGTGAAGAAATTGCATAAGAAGGTGCGACAATATATTGAAAAACAAACTGAGAAATATGCATCTCATGTCAACAAAGGATGAAAGAAGGTGGTGTTTTGAACCTAATGATTAGGTTTGAGTGCATATGAGCAATAAATAGATCCTAACACAAAGGTATTCAAAGCTATAACCTAGAAGAGATGATCCATTTCAAGTAGTAGCATGAATTAATGACAATGATTATAAGTTGGACCTTCATGGTGAGTATAATGTGAGTGAAACATTTAATATTTCTGATCTTTCTCCTTTTGATGTAGGTGATGATTTGAGGGCAAATACTTTCAAGGAGAGAGGGAATGATGAGAAGCCTAGAGATGATGCATGGAAAGCTTCAAAGGATGCAAGAGGTCTATTGCACATTCCATAAGGCCCAATAACACAAGTTAGATTCAAAAGGATGAAAGAAACACTAAATGGGCTATTGAGGACATCCAAGCCAACCAAGTTACAAATGGTGTGACCTCAAGGTTGAAAGAGAGTGAAGGTCTTATTAATATGATTGAAGTACTTAATGAGCCAAGACTAAGTAATAGCATTCACTCCTAAATAGAAGTTTATCCTAAATACATGTTTGTTAAGTGGAACTTTTTTGTATAAGAATTTATCATGGATAGGAGTTTGTCTTAAATAAGAATTTGTCCTAAATAGAAATTTATGTCTTTTTAGGATTGTTATCTTGGCTTGCTTATAAATAGGCACCTCCTTGTAAACTTTAAAAAATGAAACAATCTTAAGAGAAATTAAAAGCAAGGGTTTTCTCTTTTGGTTCTTTTGAAAACTAAAGAACTTATCAAGAAGTATTTCTTCTTGTGGCATTTAACTTGATTTATCAATCCTAATTCCTATCTTTTCTAGAGTGTGACATCCATATCCTTCTTATACCTTAAGTTCATGTTCTTGTAAGTGTTGGGTTTGGGGTTTGGGTTATTAAAGTGTGATATAACTTTCTGGATATTCTTTAATTCCTTGTGTGCGTTAGGTCCCTAAGCCATATCTTTTTGGGGTTTTTTGCATCATAAAAAGAGGTACTTCTTAATAAGTTCTTTAGTTCTCGAAAGAACTAAAGGAGAAAACCCTTGATTTTTATTTCTCTTAAAATTGTTTTAATTTTTTAGAGCTTACAAGGAGGTGTCTATTTATAGGATAAGATAACAATCCTAAATAGGCATAAATTCCTATTTAGGGCAAACTCTTATTTGAGACAAATTCTTATACTGAAAATTTCTACTTTTATAACAATTACTTATTTTGGAGAAACTCATATTTAAAAATAAATGCTATTATTTAGTCTTAACCTATTAAGTACTCTAATCATATTAATAAAGCCTTGACTCTCTTTCAAGCTTGAATTTGCGCCATTTGTAACTTTGTTGGCTTGAATGTCCTCAATCAGCCCATTTATTGCTTCTTTCATCTTTTTTGCTCTAACTTGTGTTAGTGGACCTTTTGGAATGTGCAATGGACTTCTTGCATTCTTTAAAAGCCTTCCATGCATCATCTCTAAGTTTTCTCATCACCCTTTGGCTACGTCTTACTCTAATTAGGTTTCCAACATTAAGTGGAACCCAAAATCTTGTTCAAATCATGTAGAACCCTTNTTTGGTCTTAAAAAAAGCAAAACAAGCCTAATGGTGCCCATAATCTAACCAACTAAAAGGACCTCCACTAAAGGATTTAAGATGGCCTTAATTGCAAGTAGATAATCTAATTCCATAAAAATAATAGATAAGGATATGTCTTGAGCTCTTTGGGCTGCTAGACTTATTGCCAATAGTTCTAAAATTTTTGGATCAAAAGAACTTGAAAGATTCTTGGTGGACATAAAATAGGAATGCTAGAACTATCAACGAAAATCAAACCAATACCCCCCTATATTGCCATGACAAGAGGCATCAATATTGATTTTAGTGTATTGTCGATCAAGTGGTTCCCAAGTTTTAGGTTTATTGTTCGTATAAGAGGGTTGAACTATTAGAGTCCATATTGCATTAGGGACAAATTAAATTTTGCACCTTTACTTACTTTACTTGATTTTACAAAAACTTTTGACATTGAGTGTGATGCTTCAAGTGTAGGCATTAGAGCTATTTTGATGCAAGAAAGGTATCCAATTGCCTAATTTAGTGAAAAGCTAAATGGAGCAAGGCTTAATAATCCTACTTATGATAATGTATGCATTGGTATGGGTTTTGGAGACATGACAACATTACCTTTAGCCTAAGGAGTTTGTCATCCATATTGACCATGAATCTTGAAGCACTTGAAGGGATAAGGAGAGTAAAAAAAACGACATTCCAAGTGGATTGAATTCATTGAGACTTTTCTTTACATCATCAAATATAAACAAGGTAGGGAAAATGTGGTAGTTAGTGCATTATCTTATAAGTATGTCGTTGTCTTTACACTTACTACAAAATTATTAGAATTTGAATATATTAAAAATTTATATGTTAAAGATCCTATCAGAATTTTTCTTTTATGATTGATTGGTATAAACATCAACAACTTCGAATTGGATCAGTTTCGCCTCAACAAATAAGTGCTTGGTCCAATAAAATCCTACCTAATGGGGAGATTGTTGGAGAGGTGACAAAATCCTATACTTTTCATTACAAAAACAATAAACCTGAAAAAAGATGGATTATTTTGTGAAAGAATTTTTGGGCCGGATTTCGTTCTCTTATTATCAGTTGACAAGGTAGAAGCTATTCTATCTAATTTTTTTATAGGTAATTTTTATAAAATAAAATAAATAATCAAAACCTAATCTTATGTTTTTTTTGTTTTAATTTTAAATTGTTATAAAGTTATAAATAAAAGAAACTTTCTTTTTATTCTCTTAAATTTAACTTGTTAATGTGTATAAAGCATGTGAGAAGTTAGCCTTTGAGAAGTTTTATAGGCATGAGGGTTTTTATTTAGGGAAAGTTGTTTATGCATGCTTATGAGTTTTTTGAGGGAGTTTACTGTGAAAGAAGCTCATAAGGGTGGTCTAATGGGTCATTTTAGAGTTAAGAATACCCTAGATTTCCTAACTGAACATTTCTTTTGGCTCTACATGAAACAAGATGTTGAAAAGGTATGTGAGAAATGCATAATATGCAAATAGGCTAAATTTAGAGTTTTACCTAATGGCTTGTATACCCCTTTACCCATATCTAGCCATTCCATGGTTGATTTATTAATAGACTTTGTACTAGGGTTACTACAGTCAAAAAGGGGTAAGGAGTTTGTATTTATTGTTGTCGATAGATTTTCAATGCGGCACACTTCATCTTATGCCATAAAACTGATGATGCAAGCAATGTGATTGACTTAATCTTTAGATAAGTAGTACGTTTGCATGGCATGCCATAAAGCATTATTTCAAATCAGGATACAAAGTTTGAAAGCTACTTATGAAAGAATTTATGGGGTGAGTTAGGTACTAAGCTATTATTTTCAACTACTTGTCATCCACAAACTGATGGGCTGATACGGAAAACCCCAAAAAGACGTGGCTTAGAGACCCAACGCACACAATGAATCAAAGAGTAACCAGGAAAGCTAAATCAGAGTTTAATAACACAAACCCTAGACCCAATATTCGAAGGAACACGAACCTAGGGTATTCAAGATGGATATGGATGCCACACCCCAGAAAAGGAAGGAATTGGGAGTGATAAGTCGATTTGAACGCCACAAGAAGAATTACCTCTTGATAAATTCTTTAGTTCTTAAAAGAACCGAGGGAGAAAAACCTTTGCTTTCTATTTCACTCAAAGTTGTCTCATCTCCAAAGCTTACAAAGGGTGCCTATTTATAGGCTTAGATAGCAATCCTAAAGGGGTAAAATTCCTATTTAGGAGAAATCCCTATTTTGGAGGAATTTCGGACTAATTTCAGCACATACAATGAACTCCTATTTAGGAGTGAATGCTATCATTTAGTTTGACCTATTAAGTAGTCCAATTATATTAATTAGGCCTAGGCTCTCTTTAAAACTTGAATTCGCACCATTTGAAGCTTGGTTGGCTTGAATGTCCAGAATCAGCCCGTTTAGTGCTTCTTTAATCTTTCTGGCTCTAGCTCGTGTTATTGGGCCTTCTGGAATGTAGAATGGACCTCTAGCATCCATTGAATCTCTAGCTCGTGTTATTGGGCCTTCTGGAATGTGCAATGGACCTCTTGTATCAATTGAAGCTCTAGCTTGTGTTATTGGGCCTTCTTGAATGTGTGATGGACTTTTTGCATCATTTGAAGCCTTCCACCCATCATCTCCACGATTCTCATCATTCCCCCCCTCCTCAAAAGGATTCGCCCTCGAATCATCACCTACATCAAAAGGGGAAAGGTCAGAAACGTTAAATGTTGCACTCACATTATACTCACCAGGAAGGTCTAACTTATAAGCATTGTCATTAATTCGTGCTAGAACTTGGAAGGGACCATCTCCTTTAGGTTGTAGCTTTGAACACCTCTGAGCTGGGAATCGTTCCTTGTGCATATGCACCCAAACCCAATCACCAGGTTCAAACACGACCTTCTTTCGTCCCTTGTTGACATGGGATGCGTATTGCTCAGTTCGTTTTTCAATATGTTGTCGCACCTTCTCGTGATTTTTTTTTATCATGTCAACTTTGTGTTCACCATCAACATTAGCATACTCATTGACTGGTATAGGTACCAAATCTAGAAGAGTCAATGGATTAAAACCATATACAATTTCAAATGGAGAGTAGCTAGTAGTAGAATTAACACTCCTATTATATGCAAACTCGACATGTGGTAAACAATCTTCCCATGTTTTCAAATTCGTTCAAATAATAGCACGCAAAAGAGTAGAAAGAGTTCGATTAACCACCTCAGTCCGCCCATCAGTTTGTGGATGACAAGTAGTTGAAAACAATAGCTTAGTACCTAACTTACCCCACAAAGTCTTCCAGAAGTAGCTTAAGAACTTTGTATCTCGGTTTGAAACAATGCTCCGTGGCATGCCATGCAAACGCACTACTTCTCTAAAGAACAAGTCAGCCACATTGTTTGCATCATCAGTTTTATGACACGGGATGAAGTGTGCCATCTTTGAAAATCTATCAACAACAACAAATACAGAATCCCTACCCCGTTTTGTTCGCGGAAATCCCAGTACAAAGTCCATGGATAAATCAACCCAGGGATGGCTAGGTATGGGTAAAGGGGTATACAAGCCATGGGGTAAAACTCTAGATTTAGCCTGTTTGCATGTTATGCATTTCTCATATATCCTCTCAACATCTCGTTTCATTCGTGGCCAAAAGAAGTGTTCATTTAGGACATCTAGGGTTTTCCTAACTCCGAAATGACCCATTAGACCACCCTCATGAGCTTCTCTTACAACCAACTCCCTTAAAGAACTCATAGACATGCATAAACGATTTTCCCTAAATAAGAAACCCTTATGCCTATAAAACTTCTCAAAGGCTGACTTCTCACATGCTCCATACACATTAGCAAAGTCCGGATCATTCACATATAAACCTTTAATATGTTCAAATCCTAATAAGTTTGCAGTAAGTGTAGAGATAAGGGCATACCTGCAGGATAATGCATCAGCTACCACATTGTCCTTACCTTGTTTATATTTGATGTTGTAGGGAAAGGTCTCAATGAATTCAATCCACTTGGCATGCCTTTTGTTCAACTTTCCTTGTCCCTTTAAGTGCTTCAACGATTCATGGTCAGTATGGATGACAAACTCCTTGGGCCAAAGGTAATGTTGCCATGTCTCCAAAGCCCGTACCAATGCATACATCTCTTTATCATAAGTAGGATAATTAAGGCTTGCTCCACTTAGCTTTTCACTGAAGTAAGCAATTGGGCGCCTTTCCTGCATCAAAAGAGCTCCGATGCCAATACCTGAAGCATCACACTCAAACTCGAAAGCTTTTTCAAAGTTAGGTAAAGCAAGTAGGGGTGCAGAACTTAATTTTTCCTTGATGCAATTAAAAGCCTTGTCTTGGTCACTACCCCACCTAAAACTCGTGTTCTTTTTGATAAGCTCAGTGAGTGGTGCAGCAATGGTGCTAAAGTCCCTGACAAAGCGTCTATAGAAACTAGCTAGACCATGAAAGCTACGCACATCACTAATTGACTTAGGTGTAGGCCAATCACGAATTGCCTTAACTTTTTCCTCGTCAACCTTAACACCTTTAGAACTCACAACATAGCCAAGAAATGTGATCTGATTAGTACAAAAGGAACATTTCTTTAAGTTAGCATACAATTTTTTAGAACGTAAAACACTTACAATAGAACGTAAATGATCAAGATGCTCTTCTACGGTTTTACTATACACCAAAATATCATCAAAATATACAACCACAAATTTACCAATGAATGGACGCAAAACATGATTCATTAGTCGCATAAAAGTGCTTGGTGCATTAGTGAGACCAAATGGCATAACAAGCCATTCATACAAACCGTACTTAGTTTTGAAAGCTGTTTTCCACTCATCTCCCTCTCTCATCCTAATCTAATGATATCCACTTTTCAAATCAATCTTAGAAAAGACACAGGAACCATGCAATTCATCCAACATATCATCTAATCTAGGTATGGGGTGACGATACTTTATAGTGATTTTGTTGATTGCTCGACAATCAACACACATCCTCCAAGTCCCATCTTTCTTGGGTACAAGTAGGACAGGAACAGCACATGGACTCATGCTTTCCCTCACATATCCTTTGGAAATAAGCTCCTTAACCTGTCTTTGAAGCTCCTTTGTCTCCTCAGGATTACTCTTATATGCTGGCCGGTTAGGGATGGATGCACTTGGGATGAAATCAATTTGATGCTCAATTCCTCTATTAGGTGGCAATCCACTTGGGATATCGTCAGGGAATACATCTTCAAATTCCTGCAATAGAGCAACAACAACACTAGGCAAAGATGGGTCAAACTTGTTAGTGTTAAAATAAACCTCCTTGTACAGAAGTATGATCATAGGTTGTTTGGCATAGAATGCTCTTTTGACATCACTCTCTTTTGTATAAAAACTTTCTCTTTTCTTCTCTTTCTCTTGTGTCATCACGTTTTCTCCTCTCTTCTCTCTTTTATCAATCTTTCTTTTCTGTTCACACTCATTTTTAATCCTTAATTGATCATCATAAGCTTGTTGAGGCGATAATGGTACAAGAGTGACAGGTTTTTCATTCATTACAAAGGAATATCGGTTCTTGAAGCCATCATGCATAACTCACCTATCAAATTGCCATGGTCTTCCTAAAAGAATATGGCCCACATGCATAGGTACAACATCACATAAAATTTCATCACGGTACCTTCCGATAGAAAATGATATGAGCACTTGCTTATTTACCTTGACTTCACCACTCTCATTCAACCATTGCAGCTTATATGGCCTAGGATGCTTCATGGTAGGTAAATCCAACTTCTCAACCATAGTTGTGCTAGCAACATTAGTGCAACTACCACCATCAATAATCATACTACATACCTTATCTTTGATGAGACACCTCATCTGAAAGATGTTATCTCGTTGCACCTCATTTTCTTCCTTTACCTGCACATTCAATGCTCGCCTTGTAACAAGAGCTACTCCATTAACTGGATACTCCTCTCCATCACTTTCACCCTCTGATGATGGCACAGAATTATCATCTGATTCACTTTCAGTTTCAACTTCACCATTACTTCTCAAGATCATTGCACGGTTATTTGGACATTGAGATGCAATGTGACCTCTGCCCAAACACTTAAAACATTTAACATCTCTATTTCTACTTGATTGGGGGTCAGAATTACCTACCTCCTTGCTAGAACCCACATTCTTGTACTTGGATAGCTCGGCTTTGGACTTGTAGTTGGTCATCTCATCCCTTTTATTCCAATTTGGCTTCCAAGATGAGGTAGATCCTGAGTTCTGCCCAAACCGTGTGGAACCCTTTCGTTTGAGTTGCCTTTCAACTTTCATGGCCATGTGTACCATGTCTTCTAATTTCACATAGTGTTGCAATTCAACCACGTTTGCTATGTCCCTATTTAGCCCTTGCAGAAGTCGAGCCATGGTTGCTTCTCTATCTTCTTCTACATTTGCCCGAATCATGGTAATCTCAATCTCTTTGTGGTAATCCTCCACACTTTTGGTGCCCTGAGTGAGCCCTTGCAACCTTTGGTACAGCTCCCTATAATAGTGATTAGGGACAAACCTCCTCCTCATGATAGCCTTCATCTCCTCCCATGTATCAATAGGCCGCTCATGATTCCTTCTCCTAGTCAAAACAAGTTGATCCCACCAAATAATAGCATAATCAGTGAATTCAACTGCAGCAAGCTTTACCTTTTTCTCCTTATAATAATTGTGGCAATCAAAAACCAATTCAACCTTCTTCTCCTATTCTAGGTATGCATTAGGATCATTCTTACCTTGGAATGAAGGAAGTGCCATTTTAATACTACCCAAATTATGGTCATAGGGGCCTTGCCTCCCAAATTCTCTTTGATCCCTTCTATTGTTAGCAGTTCGGACCACAGTAGTTTGATCATCAATTTCATCATCTTCTACATCATCTTCATGGTCATAGGAATGTCTCAACTGCCTTCTTGCTTTAGGAGCCTCATACTCCCCATGCCTCCTTTGCAACTCTGCTATAGTATTAGATTGCTCCTCCATCCTTTCCCTCATATCATCAAATCTGGTATTCATATGCTCAAATTGTTGTTGCATAGCTTTGATCATGAAGGACACATCACCAACTCCCTCCTGAGCTGCACCTTTATCTTTGGATGTCATAGTATTACTTCTACACAAAATAATAAGATACCTCACAGAGCACTCCCTCACGTGTTTCACTCAAAAGAAGGTGTCACTCTCTCTCCTGTTTACACTCTTTATGGCTTTTTCTTTATATGAACTTTCACTCTTGCCTTTTACCACTCGAATTTCTCCTTTCAGCTCTATAAAGAACTAAAGAAGGTAAATCAAGAGTATTGATTTTGAACAGAATAAGATAAATGGTGTAGAATTGAACAAATCGGAGAACAAGGAATCAAAAAACAAAAAAGGATATCACGGCAAACGATTTTAATGAACTAAACTCACAAAAAGAATCAGGATAAGGGAAGTTAAATTTAGAGGACAAACTTGGATAACAAGATAGGAAAATGGATGGCAGAATTGGAGTTGAGCAAGAACACTTCGTTATTATTGTGGCCAATATGACCAAACTGTCAACTTTATCAATAACTTGAATTTGATGTTTCCTTTCTTTTCTTCTTTTTCTTGTACTTTTTCTTTCTTTTTTTTTTTCGTTGACCTTTTTTTTCTTTTTCTTTTTTTTTCCTTTTTCTTTTGCTCAACACAAAACAACAGTAGAACACTTAGATACAGCAATTGAAATTGAAATTAGGACGTTGAGAAGGATTGCTAGCAAATAGATTTGTGCATTTGAATTGTATTGCACATAATAGACAAATTGAATCGAAATAAATAAATCACAAGGTAGAAAATTGAAGAGTCAGTGGATTCAACCTGATTTAGAGCCAGGCTCTGATACCAACTGATGCGGAAAACCCCAAAAAGACGTGGCTTAGGGACCCAACGCACACAATGAATCAAAGAGTAACTAGGAAAGCTAAATCAGAGTTTAATGACACAAACCCTAGACCCAATATTCGAAGGAACACGAACCTAGGGTATTCAAGATGGATATGGACGCCACACCCCAGAAAAGGAAGGAATTGGGAGTGATAAGTCGATTTGAACGCCACAAGAAGAAGTACCTCTTGATAAGTTCTTTAGTTCTTAAAAGAACCGAGGGAGAAAAACCCTTGCTTTCTATTTCACTCAAAGTTGTCTCCTCAGGATTACTCTTATATGCTAGCCGATCTTGGATGGATGCACCAAGGATATGTGAGGCATAAATTCTTCTACTGAAAATTTCTACTTTTATAACAATTACTTATTTTGGAGAAACTCATATTTAAAAGTAAATGCTATTATTTAGCCCTAACCTATTAAGTACTCCAATCATATTAATAAAACCTTGACTCTCTTTCAAGTTTGAATTTGCACTATTTGTAACTTTGTTGGCTTGAATGTCCTTAATCAGCCCATTTATTGCGTCTTTCATCTTTTTTGCTCTAACTTGTGTTAGTGGACTTTTTGGAATGTGCAATGGACTTCTTGCATTCTTTAAAGCCTTCTATGCATCATCTCCAAGCTTTTTATCACCCTCTGCTACATCTTACTCTAATTAGGTTTCCAACATTAAGTGGAACCCAAATCTTGTTCAAATCATGTAGAACCCTTTTATTTGAGTTGCCTTTGAACCATGTGTACCATGTCCTCTAACTCCACATAATGCTGCAATTCAATTACATTGGCAATGTACCTATTCAACCCTTACAAGAATCAAGCCATGGTTGCTTCTCTAGTCTCTTCCATTAGCTCAAATCATGGCAATCTCCATCTTTTTATGGTAGTAATCCTTCACACTTTTGGTGCCTTGAGTGAACCCTTGTAGCCTTTGGTCTAAACCCCTATATAGTGATTAGGAATAAACCTCCTCCTTATGATAGCCTTCATCTCCTCCCATATATTAATAAGCCTTTCATGATTCCTTCCCTTAGTCAAAAACAAGTTTATTCCACTAAATAACAACATAATTAGTCAACTTAGTAACAACTAGTGATTATTTCTATTTTTAGGGTTTTAGAGTTGTATGTCAACTTATAAATAGGCTTGATTTCATTGTTAAAGGGTAAACGATTATGTGAATTGAAAAGTGAGAATTTTCTCCTTAAATTCATTTAAGAAGTAATGGACTTATTAAGAACTAACTCTTCTTGTGACATTCAAGTTGACTTATCACTCCTAAGAATTTACGTGATTGAAATTAGATTTAGCTTTCTTGGTTTCTTATTTGATTCCTTGTGTGTATTGGGTCCTTGAGCCACATCTTTTAGGGTTCACATTAGTTGAAAGCTTAATTTACCTACCATGAAGCATCCTAAGCCATATAAACTTCTATGGTTGAATAATATGGTGAAGTTAAGATAAATAAGTTGGTGTTAGTATTATTTACTGTTGGGAGATATACTAATAAGGCCTTATGTGATGTTGTATCCATGTAAGTTGGGCATATTTTATGGGAAAAATCATGGAAATATGATTGCAATGTAATGTGTGATGGGTTTAAGAATAGGTATTCTTTTGTAATAAATGATAAACCTATTATTTTTATACCTTTGACACCCCTACAAGTTTATAAAGATTGAAAAAGAGAGTGAGAGGAAAAATAAATTGAGGTTGAGAGGAGAAAGGAGGGAAAGAAAGGAGATGAAGGAATGAAAAGGGAAAGAGAGAAGAATTGAGAGTTTGTACACAAAAGAGAATGATGTTAAGAGAGATTTCTATTCAAAATAGCTTATGATTGTATTTTTGTACAAAGAGGCTCATTTTAGTACTAACGAGCTTAACTCCTCTTTGTTTAGTGTTGTTTTTACTTTTTTGCACGAATTTGGTGATGTTTTTCCTAAAGAACTAAGCTATTTGCCACCTTAATTCCAAACTAAATGGCCTACAAAAGTAATCTAATTAGAAAAAAGAGCTTTAAAGGCAAATTGAGGAGTGTATGATAAAAAGATATATGAGGGAGAATAGAAGTCCATGTGTAAGTCTAGTATTGCTTGTGCCTAAAAAGGATGAGACTTGGAAGATATGTGTTGATTGTAGAGCAGTCAACAAAATTACTATAAAATATAATCATCTTATTCCTAGATTAGGTGACTTGTTAGATGAATTGCATGGTTCATGTGTTTTTTTTTTTAAAATTGATTTGAAAAGTGGATATAATCAAATTAGAATGAAAGAGGGAGATGAGTGGAAAACAACTTTTAAAACTAAGTAGGGTTAGTATGAATGACTTGTTTTGTCATTTGGTCTTATAAATGTACTAAGTACTTTTATAAGATTCATGAATCATGTTTTAGGTGCATTCATTGGTAAATTTGTGACTATGTATTTTGATGATATTTTGGTATACAACAAAAATTTAGATGAGCATCTTAATCATTTATATTCTATTCTAACTATTTTATGTTTTAAGATATTGTATGTTAATCTCAAGAAATGTTCCCTTTGCATTGATTAGATCATTTTTTTTTTGACTATGTTGTAAGTGCTAGTGGTATTGAAGTTGATGAGGAAAAGGTCAAGGTAATTTGTGATTGGCTTAAACCTTAGTATGTTAGTGATATGCGGAATTTTCTTGGTTTATCTAGTTTTTATAGATGTTTTGTTAAGGACTTTACCACCACTATTGCACCACTAATTGAGGTTACTAAAAAGAAAGGGGGATTTATGTGGGATATTGATCAAGACAAAATATTTAATTTGATTATAAAATAAATTAAGTTTTGCACCCTTACTTGCTTTAGCTAACTTTGCTAAAACATTTGAGATTGAGTATGATGCTTTAGGATCACAATGGAGTTATTTCAATGTGAGAAATGTGAAAATTGACTACTTTAATGAAAAGCTAAGTGGAGCAGCCTTAATTATCCTACTTATGATAAGGAGATGTATGCATTGGTACGGGTTTTGAAGTATGGCAACATTACCTTTGGCCCTAGGAGTCATCCATACTAACTATAAATCCTTGAAGCACTTGAAAGGACAAGGAAAGCTAAAGAGAGACATGCTAAATGGGTTAAATTCATTGAGTCCTTACATCATTAAATATAAACATGGTAAAGAGAATGTGGCAGCCAATGCATTATCGCATAGGTATGCCCTTATCTCTACACTTAATGTACAATTGTTTGGATTTGAATTATTAAAGATTTATATGTGAAAGATCCTAACTTTGCTAATGTGTATAGGGTATGTGAGAAGTTGGCTTCTAGGGAATTTTATAGGGATAAGGGTTTCTTATTTAGTAAAAATTGTTTATGTGTGCCTATAAGTTCCTTAATAGTGTTGATTGTGAGAGAAGCACGTGGGGGTGGTCCAATGGGTCATTTCAAAGTTAGGAAAATCCTAGGTTTCTTAGCTGAGTATTTCTTTAGGCCACACATGAAAAAAGATGTTAAAAGGGTGCATAAGAAGTGCATAACATGTGAACACGCTAAATTTAGAGTTTTACCTTATGGCTTGTACACTCTTTAACCCATAACTATTAAACCTTAGGTTGATTTATCTATGAACCTTGTGCTAGGGTTGTTATAGTCAAAAAATGGTAAGGATTATTGTTGATAGGTTTTCAAAAATGACCCATTTCATCCCATCCCATAAAACTGAGGATGCAAACAACTTGGCTAGATTGTTCTTTAAAGAGGTAGTAGTATGCTTGCAAGACATGCCTTAAAGCATTGTTCTTTAGAGATTGGGATAAATAGTTCTTGGGCTACTTCTAGAAAACTTTGTGGGGTTCTGTTAGGTTGCTAAACTAGTGTTTTCAATTACTTACCATCCATAAATAGTGGATAAGAAAAGGTAGCTAATTAAACTATTTCTCCTTTGTTGTATGCTATTATTCAAATGAATTTGAAAATGTTGGAAGATTATTTGTCACGTGTAAAGGTTCCATATAATAAGAACGTTCATTTTGCTATTAATTACTCTTTATTTGAAATTGTATATAGTTGTAATCCTTTGACTCCATTGGATTTAATGCCTTTACTTGTTAATGAGTATGCTAGCTTCAATGGTGAATGCAAGGTTATAATGGTGAAGAAGTTGCATAAGAAGATGTAGCAATAAATTGCAAAATGAATTAAGCAAGATGCATCCTATATCAATAAAGGGTGGAAAAAAAAAGGTGGGATTTGAACTTAATGATTGGGCTTGAGTGCATTTGCACCAAGAAAGGTTCCTAGTTTAGAGGCACTCAAAACTGCAATTTAGAAAAGATGGTCCATTTCAAGTAGTGGCACAAAGTAATGACCATGCTTATAAGTTGGACCTTTCTAGTGAGTGCAATATAAGTACAATATTTATTATTTTTTATCTTTCTCCTTTTGTTGTAGGTGATGATTTGAGGACAAATCCTTCTAAGATAAGGGGAATGATGAAATCAATGGAGTAGCTGATGCATGAAGGGCTTTTAAGGATGCATTGAGCATTCACAAAGGGCCAATGAAACATTTAGGGCTAAAAAGATGAAAGAAGAACTAAATGGACTAATTAAGGACATTTTAGCCAACCAAGTTACAAATGGCATGAATTCAAGTTTGAAAGAGGACTAAGGATTTATTAATATGATTAGAATGTTTAATGGGTCAGGGTTAAATAATGAAATCTACTCCTAAATAATAGTTTGTTATAAAATAAGAGTTTACAATAAAATAAGAGAGTTCCTATCTTTTTAGAGTATATCATTGCCTCTACTTTTAAGTGGGTTTTTAGGGTTATTGTTTTAGCTTGTAAATAGGTTTGATTTCATTGTTAAAAGGGCAAATAATTATGTGACTTAAAAGGTGAGATTTCTCCTTCAATTCTTTTAAGAATTAAAGAACTTGCCAAGAACTAACTCTTCTTATTGTGCTTAACCTAACTTATCACCTTCAAATTCCTTCTTTTCTACAACATTCATATCTTTCTTTATACATTAGGTTTATGTTTCTTTAAATATTAGGTCTAGGGTTTGCATGATTGAAATTTGATTTATCTTTCTTGGGTTCTTGTTTGATTCCCTATGCATGTTGGTTCTCTAAACCTTATCTTTTAGGGTTCACATCCCTTTATTTCATAGTAGCAAGGCTTCTCATTTCGTTAGATGGAGTCATCACCTATAATGATCATGAAATTAAATTGTGTCTACACCAATCATTAAATTCATGGTGACAAACATGCTAATGCAATTTTAGTAGTTTAAGTCCCTTGAAGACTATCAAAAATTGGGCTCATTATATTTAAGTAGATATTCTTACATGGTTTAAATGATCCATTTGCTAAAAGATGACATCATCATTTCATTTCTTGCTAACAAGGCTTCTCCTTGTGTTGTTAGGAGTTATTCACACAAAATGCTTATGAAATTAAGTTTTGTGTCCACACTAAACATTATATTCATGGTAACAAGCATGTTAATTCAACTTTGTTAGTCTAAATCCATTAAAGTCCGTCAAACATGGGAGTCACTAATCTTGATTATTTCTTGTTGTATGGTTTCAATGGTTGATTTGAAAGATACTCTATCACTTCATTTCTTGCTAACAAAGTTACTACCTTTATTGTGAGGAGCTATTCATACAAAATGATGGTGAAATTAAATTTTTTGTCTACATGAAAATGTTTATCATGGTAAGTCCATCCTTTCACCTTTGGTACTCGAAAGCCATTGAATTTCATCAAACATAAGAGTGATTGATCTTTACTAACTTTTCTTACAAGAATTGAATGGTTTAATTGCTTAAGAATGAGATTTCCACTTCATTTCTTGTTGGTAAGGCTTCTACTTCCATTTCAAGGACTCATTCACACAAAATGATCATAAAATTATCTTTTGTAACTACACCAAACATGATATTCATCTTGACAAGCATGTCAATACACCTTTGTTTGTCTAATCCATTGTATTCCATTTAACACGTCATTGGCCTTGATTAGTTTTTCATACAAAGATTGAATGGTTTATTTGCTAATAGATGAGGTCATCACTTTATTTCTTGCTCACAATTATTTTCTTTCCATTTCAAGGAGCTATTCACACAAAATGATGATGAAATTAAATATTATGTCTATACAAAACATTATTTTCATAGTAATAAGCATGTCCTTATGCTTTTGGTGCTTTGAATTTGTTAAATTCCATTAAACAAATGAGTCATTGATCTTTATTGGCATTTCTTAAAGGAGTTGAATGGTTCAATTCCTAAAGAATAAGATTGTCACTTCATTTCTTACTAATAAGACTTCTTGTTTAGTTACAAAGACTCATTCAAACAAAATAATCATGGAATTAACTTTTGCTTGTACATCAAACTTTATTTTCATTGCGATGAGCACATTGAAATAGATTTGGTAGTCCGAATCTATGGAATTCTATTAAACAAATGAGTCACTAATCTTTATTAGCATTTCTTAAAGGAGTCTAATGTTTCAATTCATGAAAAATGAGACTGTCACTTAATTTCTTGCTAATAATGTGTGAATGACAACTTGCAACAAAAGGAGATGTCTTGTTAGCAAGAAATGAAGTTACAGGTTCATCCTTCAGGAATTAAAACTCCTTTCTTTGATGGAATTAAATGGATTTATAGTTCCAAATTTGTAATGACATGGTTGTTGCAATGAATTTAATGTTTGGTGTAAGGATAAAAGTTAATTTCAAGATCATTTTATGTGAATAGCTCATTGCAACAAAAGGAGAAGTATTGATGTAGCCAAAGGCTCAACAATTAAGTCAAAAATAAAAGAAAAGGGATCATAAGAGTCACCTATAGAAATTCGAGCAGAAATTCCAGTTCTGCATGTCATCAGGAAAATGGTCATATCTCTCAATCGATAGGTTGGAATGGAGTGATTCTAATTGCAAACGAACAAGGACTTGTAGATCTACAATTTTCCTATGTTGAGTTTTTGCAGATAAGTGCTGCAGAGTTATCAATTTAGGGGAAGAAGTGAACAAAACAAAACAGGTCAGAATGTGAAAAACAAGAAGGGACTTTAATGGTTGCTCTTCTAGGCTTCCAATGAAGTTAGTGGGGCATCAATTCTTCTAGATTGATGGCTAGAACTCTTTAAGGATGCAGACTTTGAAAGGCTCTGACTCTTCAAGGACAGAGTGAAAACACATCTAGGTTTTCATGGGCATGAACTCTTTAAACTTCAAATGAATGCCCAAGGCAATTTCATTCATCCAATCAAATCTGTTTTTTACATAATATTGATTACCTTTTAAAGCAAAATAGAAGATAATGAAAAGACTCAAATCAAGCCTAGGAACTAGGAGCTAAAAAAGAAAGATTATTAAAACAGAATATTTTCAATGTTTCCCACAACTTAAGTCAAGTTTAGGAACTAGAAACTAATAAAGAAAGATTATTAAAATAGAATATTTTCAATATACAGGAAATGACAACGTTAACGGTGAGAATCTTATTGGTTATGGAAAGTCAATGATGAGAATCTTGTTGGTTATGGACTTGTCAAGAAGACTGATGAGCTTGAATGCAAGTTGATCTTCTTGATTGAGTGAATGTTGTGGAACTTGCAATGAGGGCTTATTGGTGAGAAATGCAGTAATGTGGGCTGCATCATTCCCCTCTTCTCTAGAAGAATTTGTCCCTTAATTTGAATCATCATGACTAGAAGAATCACTCACATAAGGTGTTAAATGACGCACATTAAATACATCATGTATTTTCATATGAGAAATAATATCATCCACCTTATCAATGGATTTTTCAGCAAAAGGAATTGGTGCAAGATCAAGAGCAGTCTTTGGTTGATGCCCATTACAATCATAAAAGGACTATATCGAGTAGTATGGTTCACCAAACAATTATAAGCAAATTCCCCAAGTAACAATCATGTCTCCCAAGAGTGAGGCTTATCATCAATCAAAGTCCTCAATATATTGCCTAAAGACCTATTGACAACTTTAATTTGTCCATCCATTTATGGGTGAAAGGTAGTACTATATTGCAATTTAGTACCAATATTCTTCCATAGTTGTCACCAAAAGTGACTGAGGAACTTTGCATCTCAATTAGAAGTAATAGTCTTAAGAATGCCATGCAATTTGTAGACTTCTTTGAACAATAAGTCAACAATTCGTGATGCATCCATAGTTTTACACCAAGGAATAAAATGTGTCATCTTTAAAATTTTAAAGGGTTAAATGCATTGTTAATAATCAATTAAATTTATATTTTATAATTTTCTTAATTATCTCCTTTGCCACAAAGCAATTCAAAATAATTTTTATAATTTTTGTCTACCAACATATTACTTAAGAAAAAGCAAATGTAATGGACCTTAATAAGAAGTTTCCCCACACGCCTCAAGAGTAATATGCTTGACCCAAGATTGAAACTTGCGATTACTATTTATAATATTCATCCATAAAAGTATATTTTATGCAACTGAATTCATTACTTATATTTTTGTTCAATTAAGATTTTCAAATATTATATTTTATTGACCATTCAAAATGAAATGGTTTTAACAATAAATTTAATTATCAAAACATTGTATTTCCTCAACTTTTAAAATTTTGAAGTCCTATAAGGATAAACCCACTATTAATAATCAATTGAATTTAAATTTTATAATTTTTTTAATGGTCTCCATTACCATAATGCAATTTGAAATAATTTATATAATTTTTGTCTACCAACATATTATTTAAGAAAAAGCAAATGTAATGGACTCTAATAAGAAGTTTCCCCACATGCCTCAAGAGCAATATGCTTGGCCCAAGATTGAAGCTTGCGATTACTATTGATAATATTCATCCACAAAAATATATTTTATGCAATTGAGTTTATTACCTATATTTTTGTTCAATTAAGATTTTCAAATATTATGTTTTATTGACCATTCAAAATGCAATGGTTTTAATAATAAATTTAATTATCAGAACATTGTATTTTCTCAACTTTTAGAATTTTGAAGTCTTATTAGGATAAATCCACTATTAATAATCAGTTGAATTTAAATTTTATAATTTTTTTTAACAGTCTCCATTGCCATAATGCAATTTGAAATAATTTATATAATTTTTGTCTACCAACATATTACTTAAGAAAAACAAATGTAATGGACTCTAATAATAAGTTATCCCACACGTCTCAAGAGCAATATGCTTGACCCAAGATTGAAGCTTGCAATTACTATTTATAATATTCATCCACAAAAGTATATTTTATGCAATTGAGTCCATTACTTGTATTTTTGTTCAATTAAGATTTTCAAATATTATGTTTTATTGACCATTCAAAATGCAATGATTTTAACAATAAATTTAATTATCAAAACATTGTATTTTCTCAACTTTTAGAATTTTGAAGTCCTATAAAGATAAATCCACTATTAATAATCGGTTGAATTTAAATTTTATAATTTTTTTAATGGTCTCCATTGTCATAATGCAATTTGAAATAATTTATATAATTTTTATCTACTAACATATTACTTAAGAAAAAGCAAATGTAATGGACTCTAATAAAAAGCTTCCCCACACGCCTCAAGAGCAATATGCTTGACCCAAAATTGAAACTTGGGATTACTATTTATAATATTCATCCACAAAAGTATATTTTATGCAATTGAGTCCATTAGTTGTATTTTTGTTCAATTAAGATTTTCAAATATTATGTTTTATTGACCATTCAAAATGCAATGGTTTTAACAATAAATTTAATTATCAAAACATTGTATTTTCTCAACTTTTAGAATTTTGAAGTCCTATAAAGATAAATCCACTATTAATAATCAGTTGAATTTAAATTTTATAATTTTTTAACGATCTCTATTGCCATAATGCAATTTGAAATAATTTATATAATTTTTGTCTACCAACATATTACTTAAGGAAAAGCAAATTGAATGGACTCTAATAAGAAGTTTCCCACTCCCCTTAAGAGCAATATAGTAGACTCAAGATTATAACTTGCGATTACTATTTATAATATTCATCCACAAAATTTTATTTTATACGATTGAGTCCATTACTTCTTTTTTTTGTTTAATTAAGATTTTCAAATATTATATTTTACTAACCATTCAAAATGCAATGACATTAACAATAAATTTAATAATCAAAACATTGCATTTTCTCAACTTTTAAAATTTTAAAGTCTTATAGAGATAAATCTTTTGTTAATAATTAGTTGAATTTAAATTTTCTAGCTTTTTTAATTGTCTCCTTTGCTACAATGCAATTTGAAATAATTTATATAATTTTTGTCTACCAACATATTACTTAAGAAAAAGCAACTGCAATGGACTCTAAGAAGAAGTTGCCATACTCCCCTCAAGAGCAATATGGTTGACCTATGATTGAAGCTTGCAATTACTATTATAATATTCATCAACAAAAATGTATTTTATACAATTAAGACCATTACTTGTATTTTGTTCAATTAAGATTTTCGAATATTATATTTTACTAACCATTTAAAATGCAAGGGCATAAAAAATATTGCATTTTTTCAACTTTAGAATTTGAAAATTTTAAACGGATAAATCCATTGTTAATAATCTATTAAATTTATATTTTCTAATTTATTTAATAGTATCCTTTGCCATAAAGCAATTTGAAATTATTTTTATAATTTTTCTTTACCAACATATTACTTAAGAAAAATCAAATGTAATGGACTTTAATAAGAAGTTTCCCCACTCTCCTTAGAATATGGTTGACCCAAGATTGAAGCTTGCAATTACCATTTATAATATTCATCCACAAAAGTGTTTTATACAATTAAATCTATTACTTGTATTTTATTTCAATTAAGATTTTCAAATATTATGTTTTACTCGTCATTCAAAATGCAATGACATTAACAATAAATTTAATCATCAAAATATTGCATTTAGTTAACTTTTAGATTTTCAAAGTGCTATAGGGATAAATTCATTGTTAATAATCAGTTAAATTTAAATTTTGTAATTTTTTTAATTGTCTCCATTACCACAATGCATTTTCAAATAATTTATATGATTTTTGTCTACAGACATATTACTTAAGAAAGAGCAAATAAAATGGACTCTAATAAGAAGTTTCCCTACTCCCCTCTAGAGTAATATGGTTGACCCAAAATTGAAACTTGTGATTACTATTTATAATATTCATCCACTAAAGTTTATTTTATACAATTGAGTCCATTACTTGTATTTTTGTTCAATTAAGATTTTCAAATATTATGTTTTACTCACTATTCAAAATGCAATGGGTTTAACAATAAATTTAATTATCAAAACGCAATGTCTCCTTTGTGACATTGCTATTTGAAATTATTTATATAATTTTCGTCTAAAAAAATATTACTTTAGAAAAAGTTAATGTATGGGACTTTAATAAGAATTTTCTTCACTCCCTTTAAGAGCAATATGCTTGACCCAACTTTGAAACTTAGGATTGCTATTTATAATATTCGTTTATTAAAGTGTATTTTATACAATGGAGTCCCTTACTTATATTTCTATTCAATTAACATATTCAAATATTATGTTTTACTCACCATTCAAAATGCAAGGGCATTAACAATAAATTTAATAATCAAAACATTGTGTTTTTTCAACTTTTAGAATTTTAAAATTTTTAAGGGATAAATCCATTGTTAATAATCAGTTGAATCTAAATTTTTTAATTTTTTAATTGTCTCCAGTGCCACAATGCAATTTTAAATAATTTATATATTTTTTGTCTACAAACATATTATTTAAGAAAAAGCAAATAAAATAGACTCTAATAAGAAGTTTCCCCACTCCCCTTAATTGGAATATGGTTGACCCAAGATTGAAACTTGCGATTACTATTTATAATATTCATCCACAAAAGTTTATTTTATACAATTAAGTCCATTACTTGTATTTTTGTTCAATTAAGACTTTCAAATATTATGTTTTTCTAACCATTTAAATGCAATGGAATTAGCAATAAATTTTAAAATAAAAACATTGCACTTTTTCAATTTTTAGAATTCTAAAATCTTGTAGGAATAAATGCATTGTTAATTATCAATTGAATTTGAAGTTTGTAATTTTTTTAATTGTCTCTTTTGCGGCATTGCTATTTGAAATGATTTATATAATTTTAGTCTAAGAAAATATTACTTTTGAAAAGCCTAATGTATGAGGCTCTAATAAGAAGTTTCCCCACTCCCCTTAAGAGCAATATACTTAGCCCAACATTGAAGTTTGGGATTACTATTTATAATACTTGTTTGCTAAAGTGTATTTTATACAATTGAGTCAATTACTTGTATTTTTGTTCAATTAACATTTTCAAATATTATGTTTTACTCACCATTCAAAATGCAAGGGCATTACCAATAAATTTAATAATCAAAACATTGCATTTTTTCAATTTTTCGAATTTTAAA